>JAOPUL010002510.1:16939371-16953072 GCA_027564515.1 Octopus rubescens
AGCAAGTAGAGTAGAGATTAACAAAAGGAGGGGGACTTACCTCAATTGTAAGCATAGTTGGTCATATAAAATGAATGAATAAGACGGAAGATGGAGCATGAGAGACTTTAATACATCTCACAACGTACGTTTTGACCTGTTATGCAGCACTACATTGCTGCTGTGCTTCTGTGCGTCTGGTGCATTCCAGGTCTCTTTGGGTAAGGCATATCTAAATAGTATATAATCAACTGAATTGATACGTCATTTCCAGTATCCTTTGTTATTTTCTCTCTGTTTAGCCAACTGCACAACATTCAAGTTATTTCTTCTCAAATTGTGGGTTTTATTCCCAGTTCAGTCAGCTATCCTCAAAACAAAACTCTATTATGTTAACTTTTACTTTGTATTTCTACTTTTGATAAATAATTATTCCAAATTTTTGTACAAGGCTAGCAATTTTTGAGGGGAGGGGGACAAAGTTGATTACATTGATTCCAGTATTTGACTGGTGCTTTTATTTTATCGATCCCAAAAGGAAGAAAAGGCAAAGTTGACTTTGGTGGTATTTGAACTCAGAATGTAAAGAGCAAGAAAAAAAATGGCTGCTATTTTGTTTGATGTGTTAACGATTCTGCCAGTTCACTTCCTTGCTTTCGATAAATAGTTACATATCTTTTCCTTTTCTTTGCCAAATGAGCTATTGCTATAATGAGATTTGCAGATAACTGTGGATCTCATTAAGAAGATGTGATGCTCTGGCTCTTTGTAACAACATGAGAATCACAACATCCTATTTTTTCCTTCAAAAAGAATCTGTGAATTTAAGGCTTATTAAGAAAGTACCAGAATAAGATTCTCATTCCCTGTGTTAAATACCTTTCATTAATACAACATCAGTAAATTAAATATTAATGTGCTGGGGACAGTTCTTCCTCTTCAAGTGGCCACAACTGCAATGTGTTTCTCCATGTCATGCCAAGAATCTCAACCCCCACATTAGCTTTGGTATGTTCTCTGTTTTATGTTGTATCTCTTTGCCATAATATCAATGTAGTTAAGTATTCTTTGTCTTCTATGAAGGTGCAGAAGTCTTCAAAATGTGACATTTGATATGGTCTTGTATTCAGCATAATAGCAGTGGCCAGGAAAGCCTACCCTACATTGAGTAAAAATAACCAGAGATGGGTAGAATGTGTTTATAAATCTTCTCTTTGGTTTTGTGTTCACACCAAATGTGTTACATTTTGAGCCCTCATTAGATATCTGGTGTATGTACCATGAAAGCAATCTTGAAGCAGCCCTTTCATGGTTCAGATTTCAGCTCCATAGAGAAGAAAGTTCCCTACGCATGCCCTGAAGACAAGTTAATCAACCGTTCTTACTTCCTCTACAAAATTTGGTCTTGAAATCAATTTAGGCCTTTTTAAACTAATCAGAAGAAACAATAATTTTTTTTTTTTAGAACTTTTCCTTTTGTAGTTTCCTTCATCCTCTGATATTCTCTCTCTCTCTCTCTCTCATTCTCTCTTTCTTTCTTTGCAGATTCGGACGCAGATTTGGATTTTTCATGTCCCTCTTCTGTGTTCTGGTCACAGGTTGCCTAGTGTCCTTATCACATGATATGTGGATGTTCATTATATTATATTTCCTCCAAGGCCTCTCGCAAGCTGGCATTTATGCTTGTGGATTCATCATAGGTAGCTTCTAACTTTCTGTACACTTTGCTGCTTCTATCTCATACTGCAATATGTCAATGTCATGCAATGACACATATGTGTCATGGAAATATCTCCTTAGCTCTGAAGAGGCTTTCAATGATGGTGCTAAACCCTGGCTTCCTGGTGCCAAGCATATAAGAAACACATTTCTTCTTTTATCCCTTGAGCAATCAGATTGCGGTGCCATGCAAAAATACTCATGCGGTGCCACATAAAAGCTGTCATACGGTGCCATGTTAAAAGCACCCAGCACACACTGTAAAGTGGTTGGCGTTAGGAAGTTGTAGAAATCAAGCCAAATCAGACTGCAACCTGGTACAGCTCTCCAGCTTGCCAGCTCTGGTCAAACCGTCCGACCCATGCCAGCATGGAAAACGGACGTTAAAGGATGATGATGATGATGATGATGATTACTCTGTCAAATGTAATGCTTATTTATTTCACATTGTTTTGAATTAATCATGTATTATCGTGTAGCTTTGAGATTTCGTTGATTTGATTGTATATATTTAGAACGACATTGTAAGGTAGGTATAGAGGCCAGATCTGGCCAGTTTGAACATAGAATAGGTAGAATATTTGGGCCGGATATGGCAGGTTTAAATGCAAAGGGTTATAGACTATCATCATTCTATCCTTTATAAGGTAGCATTTGTAGATAATTTGTTGCCTATTCCAGACTCCTTGAGGTGAGGTATATAGAATTAAGCGTATTGGCTAAATACACACACAGAATGCCTCCAGTAGTTTTGAGCTTAACTTTGAAATTGTCATGGATGGAATAGCTTCAATTATAGAGATTAAGATGGATTTAGGCCTAAACAACAACAACAACAACAACAACAGCCATACTTTTGATATCACCTTACTGAAGTTCCTTCATAGTTATGATGTTATTAAGCTGACCTACATCACAGCTATGGTCCTGTGGCTAAGACATGCAGGACTTGGAGGAGAGTCGGTTCCGTAGACATGTGCCATGCAGGTCCACTAGTGCGTAGACATGCTCTGGTGTCACATAACCCAGTCCCCTTGCTTTAGAGTTTAATAAGGTCCTGTGTCTCTAGGATAAGATTGGGAGAGAAGGAAACATCCTTAGTAAACTGTAACAAAAAAAAAAAAAGAAAATGACAGAAGGCAACTAAAAACTTCTACTCTATCTTTCCCAAATCAGGAATCTTCAGACTTTGGCATGAAGGTCCATGATTGCTGATGCCACTCAGCATGGCACATGGAGAGAGAGAGAGAGAGAGAGAGAGAGAGAGAGAGAGAGAGAGAGAGAGAGAGAGAGAGAGAGATTCCTCAGCCTCAGTCATACCATTTTACCATACACTAAACTAGTCATACCATTTCATATGGCATTGTAATCTACCATTCCTCTTCTTCAAAACAATTCCATATCACTGCAACAGTCATACTATCTAATGCTACAGCCATAGTTGCAATGAAGCAACCTCTATGCAGTCGTTCAAACTGCTAGAAATAGCAACCAAAAATCCTTCAAATCACACCCTACCATTTTAAGAAGAAAAGAATATATTGAACAATTTAGTCCTAGATATTTTTTAAAATCACTGCTGGAATGCTTTGATCATTGGTCTGTTCTTTCAGGGTTGATTCAGGGCTAACCAACAACAATATACCACAGACATACTTCATCGTACTTCATTTGCCCTATCTTCAACTCACTTTATCATACTATGATGGTTTCTCTTTCTCCTGCCGATTTTAACACGTGTGTGTGTGTGTCCGTCCAGTTGTTTCATCAACTGGACAATTTGCCAGTTGAATTAGCATGAAAATGGTTGAGTATTCCACAGATACTTAGCGGCAAGGATGAATCTTTGAATTAAAGGTACAGCTCATCCAACAGGCTTCTACACAGTTTCCATCTACTTAGATTCACTCACAAAGCTTGCGTTGACCTGAGGCTGTGGTGAAGGCACTTATCAATGTTGCCATGTAGTGTGATTGAACCCAAAAACTCATGGTTGTGTAGCAAACGTCTTAACCACTCAACAACCAAGCCTGCATCACCTTACTATATCATACTCCATCAGACTGTAACATAGTTCACCAGACCATAGACTTATTTATTTTCCCAAATTTTGGCCACCCTACATCATTTTAGCAACACTGTAAACATACCATTCCATACAACCACCACCACCACCACCACCAATAGACATATTCCATACCAGACTATACAACTGCCACAGCACCAACATGAACTTACCACACCACCACCACCACCATCATGCACATACCATGGCATACTATACTTTACCACCACCACTACTATCACAAACATACCATATCATACTACAACCATTACCACTACCACCACACGTACCATAACATGCCATACTGTATTGTACCACCACCACCACTACCATCACGAACATATTATACCAAACCATACCATACAACTGTTGCCACCATCTTTACCACCACCACCACCACCATACAACTATTGCCACCACCATTACCATCATCATAACCATCACCACTACCACCACCATCACCACCATTACCATCATCATAACCATCACCACCACCACCACCACCATACTACTGTCAGTATTAACACCTTTCATGTCTCTCTCTCCCTTTCTACAGTAATGGAAATTATTGGACCAAAGTACCGTATGATGTTTGGCTTCATTCTTCACTGTGTGTTCAGTGTTGCAGCAATACTTTTAGCTGCCCTCAGCTATTTCGTACGAGACTGGCACCATCTTGTTTTGATCATCAGTTTGATCTGTCTGCTCTTCATACCGTATTGGTGGTAAGGTTACAACATATTACATTGAAACCGAGTTATTTCATGATACATTACTGTCCATAATCTGCCTGTCTGCTTGCTTAACTGTGACTCTTTGTCTCTGTCTAATTGTGACTGTCTATCTATGTCTGTGTAACTGATTGTCTGTCTGTTAGTCTGTCTGCCTGCCTGTCTCTGTAACAGTCTGTTTGTCTGCCTGTCTGTCTAACTGTGACTGTCTATCAGTTTGTCTGCCTGTCTAATTGTGATTGTTTATCAGTCTATCTGTCTGTTTGTGACTATCAGTCTGACTGCCTACCTGTCAGTTTGTCTATCTGTCTGTTTGTCTGTGTAGCTGTTTGTAACTATCTATTAGACTGCCTGCCAGTTTGTCTGTCTGCTTGTCTGTCTAATTGTGATTGTTTATCAGTCTGTCTGTCCGCCTGCTTGTCTGTCTTTGACCAGTCAAGCACTGGAGTTGATGCAATCAACTTACCTTTTCCCCTAAAATTGCTGGCCCTGTGCCAAAATTTGAAACCATTATGACATAGATTGCTGAATTTTCTTTGAGATGCTTCATTAATTAAGACTTATATATTTCTCAATATATCTGCATTTGTGTCCTGAGTTGTAGACAACTAAAACTGTACAATGTGCCATTTTATGTAACCTTTTCTCTTTTTAATATAATTTTCCTAATCTCAAATTCTGTTGAATAACAATTAACCTAAATATTTGAGGGTTTTTTTTTTATTGTTTAGGTTTCTTCCAGAATCTGTCCGTTGGTTGATGACTAGAAAAAAGTTCCTTCAGGTTAACCAAATCATGAAGCGGATTGCTAAATTAAACAGATGTGGCCTTCCAGAAGAGTTCACTGCCAGAATAAAGGAAACTGATGTTGAAAGCACCAAAACATATACTGTTATTCATCTCCTAAATACATGGATGATGGCCAAAACTTCACTGAATATTTGGTTTGCTTGGTAAGTAGAAAACGATGGAGACTGTTGGGAATCCTCTTCATTAATTGTTCTTTTTTTTTTATTTGGCTACTTTTATTTTTTGTCTACCCTAAAACCTAACCTCAGTTTGGAAAAAATGATAGGCAAAGGTACGAACATGGTTGTGAGTGGTTAAGAAGTTTGCTTCCCAGCCACATGGTTTTGGGTTCAATCCCACTATGAGGTTCCTTCTATAGCCTAGGCCAACCAATGCCTTGCAAGTGGATTTGGTAGACAGAAGCTAAAGAAGCCTGTTGAGTGTGTGTGTGTGTGTGTGTGTGTGTGTGTATATAATATATATATATATGTGTGTGTGTGTGTGTGTGTGTATATATATATGTGTGTGTGTGTGTATATATATATATATGTGTGTGTGTGTATATATATATATATTGAAGCAATAAATATTCTATTATTTAGTAAATATAACAATTTCTCCTTTAATTTTTAAACATAAAAAAAAAAAAAATTTTTACCTATGTATGATGACCCTGTATTTATTCAGGTAAAAGAGAAAAAAAATGAAGTAATTACCTGTCATTACACTTGAAAATTTACAGTTCCGACTGAGCTGAGAGTTCACAAAAGTTGATCATTTTCAAATAACAAAGAAGTTGAAAATTATTAGTTTTAACAAGTGTAGAATAGCCAAAATTATCAGTTTTAACATGCCCACAGTCACAAAAATTAGGATTTGTCATCCTTTGAGGAGAACTGAAATGTTTCAATATCATGCACATTTGTTTACAATATTTTACAAAACGAAAGGAGTTGTCAAATCTTGCTATTCTTAAAGGCCTGAGTAATACAAGTGGATTGATTTCAAAAGTGATTGAAAATATTACCACACTACTGATGGTGATGGCTGTGGTGGTAATAGTAATATTTCTTTTCACAAGGCCAACATTTTAGGGAAGGAATGTAGTTTTCTTTCTCTTCATGCTTGCATGGGTTGGGTACAGTATTTTGGTATTTTGCAGTCCTTTGTCCTCTCCTATTACCATATCACCAATTCTTTGCAAATCTTCCTTGGTTTTCTTGTCCCACAGGTTCCTTTCACTCAGATCACTTGGCACTGCATTATCAAAGTGATCCTTTATATGCTTCACATGTTCCTACCAGTGCACTACAGCTAATTTCTCGTAGACGCAGGTTTTTTGTCCGATCATTTGTGCTCACTTCATTTCTTTCCAGCCTTCACATCTCCCTCAAATTCAATGCCCATGTTCAACTAGCATGAAAAATCGCACTTTGTACTCGCGTACCTTACAATATGCCCTTCATTTGAAGAGAGAATCCCTTTGTTCCCAGCACCTTTTTCACCCCGTTACTCTGGCTACTATATTCTAAGAGCACCCACTAACCATTACTGACGAGGTCACAAGGTAACAGAAGCCTTCCAGATATTTGAAGAAATATTCCATGGATGTTCTTACTAGTCAGATGCTTCTGCTATATACATACATAATCTTCTCTGTCAATCTACCTGTGATCTCACCACTTCTCTTATGCATCCATAGTTTACTTTGGGTACCATCATCATCATCATCATCATCATCCTTTTAACGTCTGTTTTTCCATGCAGGCATGGGTTAGACGGTACCATATATGAAATTTCTGCTTGCTCTTTTTCTATATATTATTGTCATTTCTCAGATAATAGTAAAATCCATGTCTTTTTACCTGCTCACTGAAATGTTACTTTTTGCTAGTTTTACTTTAAGATGTCTAGATTCTAGTCTCTGCTTCCGTGTTTAGAATTTCTTCTCTAAGTCCTTAACATATTCAGCTATAGGAACTAGGTTATTGCCATGCAGAAGCTCCCATGGGAAAGCTTGTCTTAAACTCCTCTGTTGTAACCTGGTTAGCTATAGTAAACAGGAGAGGTCTGAAAAGTGAACCCTGATGGACACCTATCTGCACAATAAATTTCTTATGTTCATTCTCTTCCTAATTAGTCATTTACTGTTACTTGTTTATCAGTCTGATGCCTCTATAGTTCTTTCTGGAACTTTTTCTACATTTGTAGTAATTGATGTTGGTACTGCTACACATTTTGTTAAAGATGACACCTGCCCATACTACCTGATTGTTTATAAAAGTGACAAGTGCATGTCCTACTTCACCATATACCTTTTGTATTCTAGTGACTATTCATGATGGTCCAGTCACTTTTCATGCACTCATATCCTTAACTGTCCCATCATCCATATAATTGTCAACCTCAAATGCTCACCTGTCTTTTGGGTCTACTTAAGGTTATCCTTTTCTCTCCCACTTGTTCTCTTCATTCAGGACCTCTTCGTAATAGCATTTCTTTACTTTTTTTCTTCTCAGCATTGTCGAGGGCAAGTCTGGTGTTATTCAATGCACAGTTATTCTCCCAATAACATCCTGATTCTTACTGATACAGTTTTGCAACCTGGAACACTTCATGCATAACCACTTACTTTCAGTTTTTCTTCTTGTTATCTAATATTGTTCTTTGCTCTCTATCTCTCTCTCTCTCTATCTCTCTCTCTCTATATATCTCTCTCTCTCTATATATATATATATATCTCTCTCTCTATATCTCTCTCTCTCTCTCTCTCTCTCTCTCTCTCTCTCGCCTGCATAAAATATGAATTCAGATGAAAAGGATGTAAATAAATGTGACAAGTCCAAAGCCTTGCTGTTTCTACCACCCTACAATAATAATGAGGATTTGTCATAGATATAGGGCCACACATGAGTGAGGAGGTGATAATGAATATGATCCCAGTTTAGTATCAATAGTAATAGCATAAATATTAGCCCCATAATCATCATTATTTTATATCTGTTTTTCCATGCTGGCATAGGTGTGGCTGCCCTGTTGTGATTCTTGTCATCTGTCATATATCTCAGCAGAGAAACCCAACCAATTTTGTAACTGTGTATGTCGTACAGCATGGTCTGGGTATATTTTATCATGCCACCAGCACTAGAGAGGTTATCTGTGACAGGACTTGTTTGAGTCAGAGTTCTTACTCAGAGTTACTACTACTCAATGCAGATTCTCTACACTATGGCATAAAATTCTCATGTTGCCTTCATTTTTGGCATAGTTTCACTACTGGATATCTCTATCTAGAATTACTACCATCTTAGAAGGATTGGCAATAGATAAAAGGTTGTCTCAGCTAAGTAGGGAGGAGTGATGTTACAGAGTGATGTTACAGATGTTACAGTAGTTTGTTGTAGTTGGACATGAGGCTGCCTCCAAGATGTAGAAAGTTATTGAGGAGGTAGTTAATAAGACAACTTATCAAGTTAGTTTAACAACATTTAGTTACCTAGACAGTTGGTGGCTGTTTGGTGTAACAGCTGTCAAATTCTATGTACTGGTTGTTTTTGTTAATTCAGTATAGCAGAACTGGTGTATGAGGGTTGGCTGAAAAGTTAATAGACTGACCAGGATATTCTCATGGAATGTGACCAAATGAGGGTTATTTTCCAACAAAGTTCCCCATTGCGGTCCACACACTTCTTCCATTGGTGTTGCAGTGCTTGGATCTCATTGGTGAGGAAGCTGTCATCCTGTTGGTAAAAAAAAGTTAACAACAGATATGACATTATCATAACTGCGATGCTGATTCCCAGCCAAGTGGTATTTCATGTTGGGGAACAGATGATAGTTAGATGGAGCCAAATTAGGGGAATAGGGAGGATGATTAATCAGTTCAAAGCCACTGTCATACACAGCAGCCATTGAAAGCAAAGATTTGTATGCTGGTGCATTATCCTGATGAAAAAAGACTTGTTTCATCAGTTTTCCCAGGTGTTTGGTCTTGTTAGCCTTTTGTAACTGCCTCAGCAAATTGGCATAGTAATCTTCATTGATGGTGTGGCCCTTTTGATGATAGTCAATAAACGCAATGCCTTATGCATCCCAAAAAACTGAGGCCATCACCTTCCCTGCAAACAAAACAACCTTACCCCTCTTCACCTGCTCCAATGAAGGCTATTTCCACTGCATGGATTGTCTCTTTGTCTCTGGCTCAAAGTGATGAACCCAATACTCATCCTGGCTTAGGAAACCAACAGGATCTGCCTTAAACAATGTCAGATTTTCCTGTGATGTGACCAGCCTAGTGCGTTTTTGATCAGGTGTCAGAAACCTTCATCATACCAAGTTCATTGTACAGAATATTCTCAAGTCTGTCACGAGATATACTAATCATCATCATCAACGTTCGTTTTCCATGCTGGCTTGGGTTGGACTAATAGCATTGGTTATTTGATTTATAGTCAATCGCCTGTCATCCATCACCATGTGGTGAACACAATCAATGTTTTCCTTGGTGGTGGCAGTTGCCGGATGTCCAGATATTGGGTCATCTTCAAGACTCTCCCTTCCCCTCCAAAATTCAGCTGCCCACTTTTGCACTGTTGATAAAGCTGGAGCGTTATACCCTAATGTAGCAATCATGTCAGCATGAATGTCCTCGGTTAAACCCTTTTTCTGCAGGTACTCGATAACATCATGATGTGAAATTTTGTCGATGTTCAAGAGAAGTTGCTACTTGTTACTTTTGAAGTGTTCTTTGAACAGTCAGATGTCCGTTCACCTGGAAAGAAATGATGCAGTAATTAATAAGAAGAGTTGAAATTAATGCCTGCAGGATTTCATAGCTCTAGCATCACCCCTTCAAAGTCAGCCTATGAACTTTTTAGCCCACCCTTATACAGTTTTGAAAAATGCAAAATATTTAGGGTCTGCACTATTAGCATCAAATGGGATGAATGTTGAAGACAATGACTTTGGAAAGGGTTGAGGTGAGATAGATGTCCTCGGTGTAGGGAGTGATATGGTTGATGAGTTGTTGAGGATTGGTTCCTTTTCTACATCACAAAAAAACCTGACAGTATACAAAAAAGGGTCCTTCCCTGATTGCATGTTGATGGCATGGAGTCTGCACCACAGCAAACATAGCCTGTCTAGGAGTGCAGTATCTCTGAGCAAAGACTGATACAGGGGTTGAGGGAACACTTTTAGTCTCAGCAGATAACCTCTCCAATGCTGGTGGCATAATAAAATGCACCCAGTCCATACTATTTAGTGGCTGGTCATAGAAAGAGCATCCAACCATATGCAATAATAAAAGGAAAAAAAATCCCCTGCCAACTGTGTCAACAAGATGAACAGAAATATCCGAGTGGAGGATTCTGCAGAAGAGGAAGACATGGGAAGAAGTGGGGGTAAGTTTGATCTCGGGATGATGGACCTCATGAAAGTGATGGTAAAAGATCACAAGTAGAGAGATAGACACTGTACTGGAACAGATCCATGTCAGCATGGGAAAAGAATATTGATGATTATTATTATCATGATTCTCTCTAGTTTTGACATTCTTCTGGCTTATCTGTGTCATGTCTCAGCTTTCTCCTGCAATTTAGAGACATAACACTTTCTTCAACACATGAGCTATTCTGAGTATGGCCACTATCTGTGTACTGCCAATAATGTCTCATAGTTCCAACTATTCATGACAGGTTTCTGTGCCATTTTAAAAGGTTTTAAATGCACCAACCCTGATGGTTATCACATTCATCCTTGAAGTTCTATGAATACACTCCACTTCAAATGCCAAGTCTTCATACCTTTTTTAGCTTTCTCATTCTCTGTCCAGATGTACAGGTACCACTTTGTCAATGAAGATCCATTCTCTATTCTCTTTTTGTTGGAGATTGATATCTGGTTAATTATCATATCCCATGTGAATTTTACTTGATCATTCCCTGTGACTGGCAAGGGTTCCTGTTTGTACCACTTGTCCGTATACTCTAACCTGCAACTCCTGCAACTTTGTCACAGAGTTTGCTGTACTCCTTCTGGGACAGTTTTGAACATCCATTAACTACATATCTGGTTATTTCAGATGGGTTTCCAAGCAAACTTGACAGAGGTGTTTCTGCTGTCTTATCAATGGTGTGTGTGTGTCTGTGATTGCATTAGTTTGCAAAGCTTATTCTTGAGCAACAAGGATCAAGCCTTCCATCTCCTTCTTAAAAAATCCATGTCTTAGCCATTTCCACAATTCTTCATCAACTACATCTGATGCTTGTTGGACAAACTCTGTGTGGTACTTTCCCTTTCCAGTTGTTGAAGTTGTCCTCCTCTTTTTGTACACCTGGAGGTTCTCTTTATCGTCACTAATCACCTACTCTCTCACTGCAGCCTGCAACATCCATTCATCACCTTTCTTAAGATAGGCATGCAATGATTTATTCTCCTTCTTAACACACTCACATTTATGCCAATCAATCAATCCTTTTCTTTTTTTTTCTTCTTTGGTATGTCAAAATTATTATTATTATTATTATGGTGGCGAGCTGGCAGAATCATTATCATGCTGGGCAAAATGCTTAGCACCATTTCATCTGTCGTTATGTTCTAAGTTCAAATTCCACTGAGGTTGACTTTGCCTTTCATCCTTTCAGGGTTGATAAAATAAGTACTAGTTGAGGACTGGGGACGATGTAATTGACTTACTCCACCCCTAAAAATTGTTGACCCTGAGCCAAAATTTGAAACCATTATTATTATAGATAGCTCATAAATGGGGCCCATGTCAGAGTAAATACCTTCAATATTAGTTAGCTACTAGGAATAAAGGTTGTTTCAACAATGAAGTAGAGTCTTACTTACCAATCTCATGGAGGTAATCTAAAGTGACTGAATATAAAGTATGTAGGTAGTGGCTATGAGCCTACATTAATAGTCTGGGGTGGCTGGGAATGAGGTCATCTCCACGATCTAGTTAAAGAAAGGTGTGTGTTGTTACCAATAGAACTTATCATGGTAGATTGACAGGGGCCTAGATTGTTAGGAGTGGTGGGATAGTGAGTATACTTTACATGATCTGTTGATGCAGCCTATGAGTTAGTGTGTTAAGACCAGTACTGAACTGAGGCTTTGATTTCAGTTGTATAGATACATGTGAGATTTGTATTTTGTGATG
This sequence comes from Octopus rubescens, assembly GCA_027564515.1. Taxonomy (NCBI): domain Eukaryota; kingdom Metazoa; phylum Mollusca; class Cephalopoda; order Octopoda; family Octopodidae; genus Octopus; species Octopus rubescens. The sequence continues at coordinate 16,951,820 of JAOPUL010002510.1, forward strand.
AAACTAGAGACAGCAGCTAAAGACAATTGTGGGTTGTTAAAGAATAAAATAATAAATCAAATTTAATTTAAATTTAGGACTAATTAAAAACAATCTCCAGATGCTATAGTTGCTCATAATGTTTTAGCCACTCTTTGGACAAGATGCCCATTTATTGCTGTGATTGAAACATATTAACAATTAAGTTATTGTTATTGAATAATCTCTCTTGGGGGGAAATACATGTTCTGTTAATACCTTTAATATTATTTATTCCACCAGATGGATGACTAATGGAAATCAAATGCGTAATAATAAACTAATGAAATCATTATGTTAAAATGACTGTCATCTTAGCATAATGATTGCGTCCTGGCTGCTTATTCCCCTCATTCATCCTGATTCTCATTAGCAGTCTTGTACAGTCATGTTCCCAGCAAGTTGGTGAAAGGTGAACTGACACAATGAAACACCTGCAGTAGATATGAATTCATAACCCATCAGGTGGAAGCTAGTATCTGTTTGGGATATTGTTGCACTATCATTTTCTCTACTCTCTAATAGAGATCACAAATTTTGATGGAGAGATTCCTGTTGATTGAATTAACTGGTGACATGAGAAGCAAAACTGCCCTGCTGAAATTAGAACTCAAAATATATACTATTAGATATCCAATCTGGTTCTCTCCTATTTCTATTGCCCTGTCATTTCTGCTGTTTAATCTTTTTTTATCCCCCACCCACCCCTCCACCTTCGGTTCTATTTAAAGTGATCTAAGCTAAAAACTTCCATGAAAATTTCATGTTAATTTATGTTTCAAACACCAAGTAAATAAGGACAAAGTTACTTTACTAAATTCTTCTTTATTCTCCAAAAGCAGTGTATTTCAACAGAAATATGGTAGCAAAGATTTCAATAATAATAAACTAGCAGTAGTACACTTAGAAATTTTACAGTCCTTTTAAAAATTGCAAAAGGGTTGGAAGTTTATAGAGAACTATGAAATATCAACCCATGCCAGCATGGAAAACAGATGTTAAATGATGATGATATACACAAAAACCTATGTATATACTGATATGCATAAATATATACATGAATATATCTAGAGAATCTTAGCAGTAGAACAGCAAACTTTTAACTAATTATATACTATATTATATACTATAGGCACAGGTGTGGCTGTGTGGTAAGAAGCTTGCTTCTCAACCCCATGGTTCCAGGTTCAGTCCCACTGCGTGGCACCTTGGGCAAGTGTCTTCTACTATAGCCT
>JAOPUL010002510.1:17496822-17507903 GCA_027564515.1 Octopus rubescens
GTGCGTATACACGCATATGAGAGAAGGACACTCATCCTTAAAACCTTCTGAGTCTGTAGACTTCTTAGTCTTTAGACATTTTTGTTGATGCGAATCTAGTCGCTTCTTACATTCATAGATTATTTTATGTTTCGAGAAACTATTGTGTCTACATTATTAGTTATGCAGGTACAATTTAGATTTATTCAGCTTCGTTTCTCCTAGCACAGCAGACAGACAACTGATTTTGGTTGCAGTGATCGGATTATTACCTTTGTCTGCGACAGCGAAATAGCTCCGCTACCTTAATTTCCTCATTTGTGATATTACAAGACTGTATTCGAGGCATGTGCACTCATGTTGACGCTTCGTCTGTTGAACTGACGTCTACCTCTTTTTGGGGGGCGTAATGTAGTCCATATGCTAGAGTATATATTCATTATATGTCGGTCAATGACAAGAAGGTAATACATTTTACAAGTAAGGAGAACTGAACAGAAGATATGACCATCATTTATTATCAATTGACAATTATTATGCAGAAATATGGACACATACATTATATGTAGACGAATTAGAAAATTCAATAGAAAGTATATAGAGAAACGGAGAAATCAGGTGAAATATTACCATGTCTTCTACTTTCAATGAGATACAATCAGTACTCTTTCATTTTATTAATGTTGTTTCTTAATACTATTAGGTTGAAAGTTTATATATTATGGTAGTTTAGCAACAGATATTCCCATCCTCAATTATTTTCAGTTTTCCAGATGAACTAATTCTATTTGCAATATTAACGTATTATGATAAAAGAATCATAATTATGCTTGTCTGGTTGGATAAATTATTATTTAGAGAATTGAATTTAACGTTTCAGCAATTATTTCTGTGCAAAATTGATGATGTGGATTTAATGACTACAATAGAGGTAACAACATGGAAAGAAGTATTTAAATATTGATTCTTTATTATTTAATGAATCTGTTCAACATATCTTCCCCAGAGAAACATATGCTTTGAAAATGTTGTCCCTGTAACAAAACGGTGCTAAAATGTGAAATATTTTAAAATATTGCACATGTAGGAATCTTAAATATATTGCATATGTAGGAATCTTAAATATATTCTCTCTTACCTTCGCAGTAAGTATGTAAAACCTTATTAATATTTTTAATGTGTGAGGGTGTGCATTAAGCTAAAAGTAAGTTGTAATTTGACCGAATATGCTAGGAGTTGATTAAGGTAATGAAACTATTTTACTGATAATGAAATGTGTGTTTTTATTTTTTAATTATTATCTTTAATCGAAAGAATGGCAGTGAACAAAACAATATTAGATAATGGAGACCACAAATATAAAAGGATTATGGGAAAACTCATGTTTGTGTGGTTAAGACTTTCTCTTCGCAACCAAATAGATCTAGTGTTGTTCACTTTGGACATATATTGTTCAAGTGCCTTCTACGACACAATCAAGCTGATCATTAATTCAATTGTGAATTAAATTTGGTAGATGTACACTGTACATATATTCGTTCTGTAGGTATGTGTACATACACGCATACACGCACATATGTGAGTATAAATACACATACACATATACACACATACAAACACACACACACACACACATACACACACACATATATATATATATATTTGAAAATAAGAGGGTGCGTAGCGTCATATAAATGAATAAATAGTGAAATATGCAAGCAAAAAATCATATGCGTACAACGCTGTATGGGACGATACAAACAAATAATTACGAAGTTGCCAGTCCTAATAGTAAAATGTATAATGTAGGCAAATAGAATGTTGTAACGGTCAATGCAGGGAACGATACACAAATAATTAAGAAGTTGCCTATCCTCATAGTAAAAGAAAGGCAAAAAGAACGTTGTAACTGACAATGCATAAAATATCCACATATTATAGAAATATGCTAATCCTCGTCAGTTGTTGTGCAAGTGATCGAGGCAATTTCACATTTTAACAACAATATTGGCAGACCTTGGTGATGTCAGCAACAATGTATCGCTGGAATATAAAGGTAGGACGATGAACAGAGACAAAAAGAACGTGACAGTATGTAAACAAAACAAGGATACGTAAAGATATAATGAAAACAAACCTGCTGGTTTAAACGAAGAATGAAACATGAAATACACACATATGTATATAGCCTTGACGCTGAAAGACGGAACATGTGTATGGTAAGGTTGTGAATAGAAAGTTTTGAGAACGGAGATAAAAAAATACAGGTGTACCTCGGTGGCTTGACAGAAGCGAAATAGTATGAACGAAGCCGCTTATCACGGGAGGTAGAAGCAGGAAGGAGGAAATGGTAGCCGGTGGAGGAAATAGTAGAAAGAAACCGGGAGTGAGTGAGATGGAAGAGAAACGGGAAGAAAAGGCAAAAGAGGGGGAATGGGTCCATATCTGAGTAGCACAGATTGTTATATATATATATATATATATATATATACCACCAATCCATCAGTCAGACTTAGTAGTACCACAAAATCCGATATCGGAGTACTTAGCAAAAACAAAAAATACTGGATCGCGTTATACCGCAAATGGCGGCACACAATACCGATCTGAACCTTTGGGCAAATACCTGGGATGCCCTATCCTGATTCCAAAATCTATCCTCCCGAGACACCCTTAGCATCTTACAGTTCAATATTGATAATTACTACTCGTCTATCAGCCCAAGCCTACTAAATCTTTCACTTATATATGCCAAAAAGCACTCTAACCTTTCTAAATTAAAAATAGATGCAATTTTACTCGCTAGAAAAAAAAAATCTTAGAATTTCAAGGTAATGTTTGGTTGAGGACGGACACACCAGGCTGCTTTGACATCACAATGGGTGGGCGACTCTGCCCAAGTTACGGATATAGTTGACCTATTTCTCCTGCACAAGTTAAGAGTCGAGCTACCCCAACTCAGTGGAGGACTCTATAGCGATGATGGTATTTTTGTAGTTAAAAATCATAGTAAGGTATAATTACAACGTCCGAGAAAACGAATTAGATTCTTTTAAAAAATTACGCCTTAAAATAACTTTCGAACATAACAGTAGGACGGTGAACTTCTTAGATACCTCACTAGACCTTAACACGGACCTTCACCACTCTTTCTACAAACTAAATGAAACCAAATCTTATGTTAATATAAATTCTAACCACCCACGTAATATAACCACCTCTATAGTTATTCCAGTATCGACCCATATCTCTAGACTATCTAGTTCAGAACAGATCTTCAATAACAATTGTGACTATTATAACTCAGTCCTTTCTAAAGCCGGTTACAAAGATAAACTACAAATCCAATCTCACCCTTCCGACCCAAAACATAACCACAATTACACCCCAAACACCTCAAACAATGACATTAAACACATATGACATTAAACCGATTAGCAATAACGTTGATGGTAAAATTAGCACAGAGCTCAAACAGGCGGGTAGCTATCTAAATCACAAGCCTCGTAATAAGTTTTTTAAATCCAGAAAACAAAAAAATAGATATATAGCTAATTCTAAGCAAAGCGATATTGTATGTTTCAACCCACCATTTGGCAAGCAGATCAACCAGGTTTAGCGACTTTTTTGCCCTCCAAAACACTCCCTAGTTAACTCTAAATAACATCGCATGCATAATAGTCACATGGTCATGCTTATCCAAGATTATCAAGAAACATGAATATTTCAACACCCCATACACTCTCGCCTGGTCAGTCGTAACAAGGGCTTCACCCTACAAACCTGGAAGGAAATGCTGCAACCTCCGCCTTAGTGAGAGCCTGGCTATTTTCAAATCAGACAGGATATGCATCAATAGATTCGGTGAAATCTTCATACGACCCAAACTAAAAGATATATAGCACACTTAATATTCTGACTTCAACAACATGCTGGCATTACCGCTCGACACTCGAAATAGCCCTTAATCTCTATATAAACTATCTTCCACATCCATCCCAAATCAGTCCGCATAACTAATGACCATGGGTCTGTCATTTTTCTCATTCCAGTGCGATTGAAATAACTCTTCTCATAATTCTCGCCGTTCCAGGTAGTGCTGCTTTCTGGATCATCTCAGTCCTGATAGCGAATCCAAATTTCCCAAGCCATTTCTGAAATTTGGTTGTCAGTGTTCCAAGTGCCCCTATCACAACTGGTATAACCATCACTTTCCTCAGTTGCCACGAATGTGCTATCTCATGCTTCAAATCTTGTCCTCTTTCTCTGCCACGCGGATATCTCATGGGGCATCGATGTCAATTATCCAGCAATATATTTCTCTTTCTCAATTAGGATCAAATCAGGCTTTCTTGCTTCAATCACGTTGTCACAGTACACACTGAAGTGCCATAGAAATTTAACCATATTGCCTTCCATTACAGCTGGTGGCTGGTGTTCATACCACTTTTCGGCACGTTCTAAGTCGTATTTCCCATATAAAGACAACTGTACAATTCGAGCAGCATCGTCATGCCATCACGTGTATCTCCGTTGTATCAGAGAGCTACATTCACATACAGTGGGGCTTGTGGTTTCTCCACCATTCCCACACATTATGCACAGTTGTGATTCGGTGGTGTTTACAATATGGAAGTTTACGTAGTTTGTCCTTAATGCCTACTCCGGGGCAGCGAAGATAAGAGCTTCTGTTCCTTCCTCCAAATCTCCTTTTCTCATCCAAGCCCATGTTTCATGCTTGTCGATCTTTACAGCATTGGAACCTTTGTCTATTCCTCTTAGGAACTGTCCATGAATCACCTTGCCTTTCCATCCTGTAGTCTTCTTTTCAACTTCAATTTTTTCTGAACTCTTCGTTGTTGGTGCACGACTCTGTTTCTATGATCCCAGCCAATTTAACTCCCATGAATAATGGTTCTGTACTGTTCCGAATATACCATCCAAGACTATTTTCTTCATTCTTATGCAATATTCGCAGCTTATCACACCTCTGCCTCCATTTTGTCGTGGTATGTATATTATATGCATTTCACTTTTAGGGTGCAAGACTCCTTACATAGAAATATTCTTCCGCGTTTCTCGGTCCGGCTGGTTTATCTCTTCTTTTATCCATTTAAGTATGCCCGCTCCATATCGTAGTACTGATACAGCACAGGCATTGACAGCAGTTACCTTATTTTTTTCCAATCGTTTTTGATTTGAGGATCAAGCACAATCGTCTCTTAATTGTGTAAATTCTTCATTTCATTTTCTTTTATTCTGTCAGTCTCATGGATGCCAAGGTACTTATATCCACTCTTTTTAATGTCATTCTTGACACATCCGTTTGGCATTTCCATCCTGTAGGTTTTCACCACCTTTCCTCTTGTAATTATTAGGACTTCACATTTCATTACCCCGGGCTCCATTCCTATGTCATCACAGCAAAGGTGTACTGTTTTGATCAATGCATCTACCTGCAGGTGGTTCTTTCCAAACAACTTCAAGTCGTCTATGAACAACAAATGGTGGGTTTTAAGGTTTCATCGACCCCACACATAGCCAACGTCAGTCTTTCTCAGTATAATAGACAATGGAATCATGCACATGACAAACAGAAGTGGTGATAGGCTATCTCCCCTGAAAAATACCCCTCTTGATTGTGACCTCTCCAAGCGTTTTGCTACATGTCGTTAATTCAACCTTCCAACTTTCCATGCTTTGCTGTATAAATTTTCTTATGTTATTGGCTACTCCAAAAAGGGTCAGATACTCTCATATGCATGAATGAGGAATGAGGACATATGCCTTTCGGTAGTCAATTCATGCCATTGAGAGGCTGGTATGTCTCCTTCTGAAATCTCTGAGGATGGCTTTATCAATCAAGAGTTGATCCTTCGTGGCTCTACTTCTTCGTTTGCATTCCTCTTGTTCTTCTGGGAGGATGTTTTCACTTTCCAAGAAAGAATATATGGTTTCTGATAAGATCCCGGTGTATAACCTCCAAAGAATTGGAAGGCAGGAAATAGGGTGGATATTCTCCACAGCCTTCCCTTTTAATGCAATCCTTCAGGCAAAGTATTGTCCGTTCAAATGTCATCTATGAATGTAATGATTTTGCGTTGTTTAAGATTTTATCAAACTCGACTGCGATCTTTCTATGTAATGTTGTAAGTTGTTTGATCCAGTGCCCTTGAATTACATTGGGTCAGGGATTATGCGACACTGCGTCCTGATCATATTTGCCGTGATCCTAACCTTTTTCCTGGACCATATTGACTCTTGTTTTAATTCCCTAAGCCAATCTGCATCGAACTTATGCGTCTTCCTATTACTCTACAGTTTACTCCAAAATATCTTACTATCCTCTTCATTTGGGACATCTTGTCGGTTTCCACCATCTTGTCGGTTTCCACCATTTAGGTAATGGTATAACTTCTTTTGGTCTTCCAGGAAAAATCTATTTTTGTCTGAACCGCTTCAGTCATTGTTCGTACTTCTTGAATTTGCCTGATTTAGTCACCAGTCTCTGTTTTAACTCTTCCAAAACCCTATCTAATCCCCTTTTTATCTGGTATTTATAATCCAGTTCTCTGCAATTTCCTGTTGAAATCAGGTGGTTATAATAATAATAATAATAATAATAATAATAATAATAATAATAATAATAATAATAATGATAATGATAATAACAATAATAATAATAATAATAATAATAATGATGATGATGATGATGATGATGATGATGATGATGATGATGATGATAATTATAATAATAATAATCACAATCTATTTTCATATTTCATTATGAGATTACAAGATTTGACCACTGAAAGTTGTGTGAATCCTACACAGTTAAAAATAAACATAAAACAAAAATATTTATTAAAAATAAATGCATTTGATGTAGTATGATGTCTATGTTGGCATTGTGTGAGTCTTGCTGCTTGTTTGGTAGACACGTTTTGGTAGTACCATGGAGAGAATGTCTTGAGAAATAGCAAAACAATCAATCATGCTAAAATTATAGATATTGTCGAAGAAATATGATTACTGCTGAGGGCCATGGTAGTGACACAAGTGTTGTTGTTGTTGTTGTTGTTGGTATTGTCATAGCAGTAGTTGTTGTTGTCATAGTAGGTGTTGTTAAGGAATCGAATAGTAATGCTGGTGAGTACAAAAGCAGAGCATGTTAGGTGATTGCAATATGTTATTATGTAGGTGGGTATGAAAACCATTTAAGCTTTTGTGAACAGAATGATTTGAAGGACTCTTGAGATAGGAACATACTGCAGTTGTTGTTATTACTGTTTCCTCTTGTTGTTGTTGTTGTTGTTGTTGTTGTTAAGCTCCAGGTTAGATCTGACTAATCAAACCTATGAATAAAAGCATTCCAGTATCGTCTATCCAGTCTCTTTTTAAGGGTGTATAAAACAGCATTGTATAACCTATATACCCTTTTTTTTAGGAGTATATAGAACATTCAATGTTTTTATGCATTCTATATGCTCTTTTATGGGAGTATATATTTAATGACTGTTTCTTTAAGATGATGTTGTATTATTTGAGGGAGAATCGGTTGCTTTATCTAGCTGGCTGAACATGCATGTCAGAGCTCTCTTGTTGGCTTGTGAAGTTGATGGGGATGGTGATGATGATGGTGATGGTGGTGATAGTAATGATTGTGATAATTAACAATAGTAGATCAGGCATGACAATATTAATAGTATATTGGGATTAGAAACAGATATATAGATTACAACACAACAACAACAATACAACACAACAGAAGCAAGAAATAATCTAACACTAGAATTAAAAAATAAAAATAGATCAAATTAATTGAGGGAATTTAGCTGCTATTTCTGGCTGGTCAAGCAATTACTTAGACATAGCTTTGTTGAATCAAACATATTGAAGTTGTTATTGCTGTTGTTGTGGCTATTGTTGTTAAAGACTAAAGAATTATTTAAAAGCTCAAATTTGTAAGGCAAAGATTCAGTCTAATATTATTTTTATGGAGTGCCCTCCCCAGGGGAATAAATGATGAAGTTCTAGTCCACGGGGATCGGAATAAAATGATAAAGATGTAAAAATAACTATAGAAAGTGATTTTGTGTGGTGCTCTTCTATTTTTGTTATTCCATTACATTTAATTAGTATTTTGATCAGTTACAAATAATTAGCAAAACCCACAACATTTCTATGTTAACATTTTTTCATAATACAAATTTATCTGGTTCTCTTTCAATCCCTATGAATGGCAGTGGAATGAGGTCACTGAGGGACAGAAAGGCTCACCCTCTATCCTGCTTTGCTTTCACTGCCCTCTTTCCACCTCCTCAACATCCCCCCTCATCTTTACCCCCATCTTCTCTGGCCTACACCCACAACCCTCACACATTTCTTTCTTTTGGAGACCTTCGTAGGATTTTTCACCCTGTTAATCCTTTCCTATCCCCTTTCCCTTCACACCTCCCATTCATTCTCACTCTCATAATGTAGGATAATCCTAGCATCCCCTACACCACCTACCCTATCACCTTTTGACTCTAATCTCTTCCCTTAGCCCTGTTCCCTGCTATACTCCCTCCACAATTAGTACCTAATGCTACTCTACCACTCTGTTACTCTCTCCGTTACTAACCTTTCACAACTATAAATCTGTTTCTCTCATCTTACTAACCCTCCCTCTTCACCCCACCCAGAATCATTGCCCCTCCTCTCTTCTAATCTCCATCAGTTATAAGGGTTACTTTAGGCCCTTAGTCTTGCAAGCTACTAGGTGATTTTCAAAAGTGTTGGTGCTATGAAACAACATCCAGTACACTCTGAAAAGTGGTTGGCATTAGGAAGGGCATGCAGTCATAGAAACTATGCCAAAGTAGATGTTAGAACATGACACAAGTCTTGTGATTCAGCAGATCCTGTCAAGCAATCCAATCTAAGGAAAATGATTTAAACAGTGATGGTCATGTATGAGATTGAAATCACTGATGGGCATCACCTCTTTATATACCATGAGAAGTTACTGAGGCATTCTTTATGATAGACTTTGGCACTAAAATTGAGCTGGTCTCCCGTTACCTTTACACTGTTGTGACATGAACACAGGGGCTTTGAAGACCAAGTACAGTTAGGGACCAAATTCTTTTCTCTTTCTTCCCATTAATCAAATTCTGTAGCAAATGGCCCCAGCGTTTCAGAAACATTGGAAATGTTGGCAATAAGGAAACACAACTATTGGTAATGATATGATATAATTGCTTCTGTTGGGGATAAATAAAAATGGTCATATTCTATAGAGTTTGGTATCTGTAGAGTCTGCTGCTATTGTTGTGAGAGTACCAAAGGGAATGATATAAGAGTTTATTATAAAAGAGTAAGTGGTAAGGAGTATCAAGGCAAGTATCAGCTATCAAATATAAAGTATTTTTGTTATTGATGTCGTTTAGCTTCAGGTCAATGAGACCTATGACCATAAACACTCCATTCCACCTATGTCCATCATGATATTTCCTGCATACAGAGTGCCCAGAATCACATTATTCAATGTGACTTTAGTAAAGTATGATTTGAAGGAGATTTGACCATGATTTCTAGCTGGTAGAACAGCCATATAGGGATAACTTTATTTGTTTAAATGAAATGAATGAGTTGATAGGATCAACAGTTATACAATATCAAGTTTTGTTGTTGTTGTTGTTGGTGTTATTAATTCCTGGTCAACTCTGACAAAGCACATCTATGGTGAAATACATTCCCCATGTGATCCTCCTTTCTTTTTATAAAGAGTTTGGCAAAAACTCCTACTAAATTCACCATTCTTCATAAATATTTCAAGAGGAAACACAAGATGTGTCTTGGTTTAAGCCATAATAGTAACTAAAATAAAAACAATAAAATAACTACAACTGGTACTCCATCGTTTACGATGACGAGTGTTCCAGTTGATCCGATCAATGGAACAGCCTGATTGTGAAATAAATGTGCAAGTGGGTTGAGTACTCCACAGACATGCGTAACCTTAATGTAGTTCTCAGGGACATTCAGTGCAACACAGAAGGTGACAAGGCTCACCCTTTGAAATAAAGGGACAACTCGTTTTTGCCAGCTGAGTGGACTGGAGCAACATGAAATAAAATGTCTTGTTCAAGGACACAATGCACCACCAAGGATCGAACTCCTGACCTTACAATCACAAGCCGAATACCCTAACCACTTAGCCACAAGCAAACATTATTATTATTATCTGACTAGCTTTACTCGCATCACACCAATAGCTGTGTAAAATATGGAAGGTTTTCCTGTCACACCCTGTATATCTCTGATTATATTTATCAATATGTTTTTCTTCAGTTAAAACAATAATGTAGGATTTGAGGGAGATTTAGCTGCTATTTCTAACAGGCTGTGTGACACCCTGGTTGTTATTGTGTTGTTATTGGTTTATTTAGCCCCAGGTTATCCTAAATGAGCAGATTATGATAAAATATAATCCAGTTGGGACTGTTCCCTCTGTTCCATATGTACAGGGAATTTAAGACCACATTAACCAACATGTCTTTTTCTAAGATAATGGGGTCTGATTTGAGGGAGATTTGGCTGTTTTTTTCCCAGTTGGTTGCATAACCATGTAGAGGATACATTGTTGTTGTTGTTGTTGTTGTTGTTGTTGGCGGTGGTGGCTATATTCAATAACAGTGAATGTGGTGTGACAATATTAATAGCATTTTGGGAATAGAAGCAAATACAAATGCAACATTAAACTATAACAACAACAACAACAACAACAGCAGCAGCGGCAGCAGCAGTAGCAGCAGTAGCAGCAGAAGTAACAAAATAACATAATAATATCATTTTAAAAAATGGATTCAATTAAAAAATTATCTATAATCATTATTGTTATTAATTTTATTGTTATTATTATTATTATTATTATTATTATTATTATTGGTAAGGAGGCAAGTTGGCAGAGTCGATAGCATGCTGGGAAAAATGCTTAGCGGCATTTCTTCTGATGTTACATTCTGAGTTCAAATACCGCCGGAGTCGACTTTGCCTTTCATCCTTCCGAGGTCGATAAAGTGAGTACCAGTTACGAACTGGGGTCGATAAAATCG
>JAOPUL010002510.1:17611596-17622464 GCA_027564515.1 Octopus rubescens
AGATAGATAGATAGATAGATAGATAGATAGATAGATAGATAGATAGATAGATAGATAGATAGATAGATAGATATAGGTAATAAACTCTAAAAAACAGCAACAGTCAAGAGGACGCACATATAGAATGGATTAGATTCACACTCGGATAGAAAAAAAGGAAGAAAGGAAGTACATTTTACGTTTCGAGCATAGCTCTTCGTCGGAAAGAGGAGAGGGAATAATCCGGTGGAAATGGAAGAAACACGTGTGAATTAAAAATGGCGATAGTGAAGACGGAGGAGGAGAAGAATGAACAAAGCTGATATTCAAAGACAGGAGAGTGAAAATGGTGAAGGCATGTGACTATGTGTAGATGTGTGCGTGTGTGTGTGTGTGTGTGTGTGTAAGAGTATGTGTAAGAGTGAAAGTGGTCAAAGCGGGTGATTATGTAGTGTGTGTGTGTGGGGGGTGTATGTGAGAGAGAGTGTGATGTATGCGTGTGTGGTAGGCGACTGCTGTATATTGCTGGATATTGCACGTGTGCCTATGTAGTGTGTATGAATGTGTGTGTCTGTATGAGTGATGTATGCGTGTGTGGCCAGCGGCTTTGGATATTAGGTACGTTTGCGCGCGTGTATGTGTGTGTGTGTGTGAATTGTTAGCTCGTCGATTGCCGTGTGTGTCCTTGTGTGCGTGTATATGTGTGTTGGCGTGTGCGCGTATGTGCGTGCATCTATGTGTGTGCGTGTTTTTATGTTACCGCATGCGCGCGCGCGTGTGTGTGTGTGTGTGTGTGTGTGTGTGTGTATGTGTGTGTGTGTGTGTGTGTGTGTGTGTGTATTTTTATGTCACCGCGTGCATGTGTGTATGACGGGATTTTTTGTAAATTAAAGTAGAAAATGAAAACTAAAACAGATGATAAACGGAATTATGAAATAATAACTAAGTGAGTAAATAAGTAAGTAAGTAAATGAAGGAAAACATAGACATTAGAAATTACGAATTAAGAAATGCATGTAATATATACATATATATCAGAATTACGAATAAAGGGTTCTCGGAGAGAGCCTGTATTACTAGAAATGGGAGCTAAATTTCCAGCTTGTAAAGATAGAGTCTGATATTATATTGACAAAGGGTGTAAGCAATCCCTATAAGGACAAGCTGAGTCATAATGCATTGAACCCCGTGTTTCGAAAAATCCCCTCCACGTCAACAATGCTCGTTTAGTGTCCCATAACCTGATAACGAATTATTTCCTTGCCAAGATATATAGACAATTTCGAATGAAATATCGAAATGATATTGTAAATATCAATAAGTTTGTTGTTTTTTTTTAATATAGAGAGCCGAGGGCTACAAGCTGTAATACAAAAGGTTACCGAGTAGGTATAATTTATCAGAATTACGAATAAAGGGTTCTTGGAGAGAGCCTGTATTACTAGAAATAGGAGCTAAATCTCCAACTGGTTAAATCCCTTGCCAATATAATATCAGACTGTATATTAACAAGCTGGAGATTTAGCTCCTATTTCTAGTAATACATGCTTTCTCCGCCTTTATTCGTATATATATATGTCTCAGTCTCAGGTTCTTTCGCGCCATTCAGCATATTGAACAGTAAGGACTCTCCAACAGTTACGATCAGTGGCAGCTTTCTCTCGACTATGCCAGGTGATGCCGACCGCCAACAAGTCTTTTTGGAACTTTCTTCACCATATGATTTTGGGGCAACCCTGCCTCAATTTACCGCAAAGTAGGGTCCAACTCATTGCTGTTTTTGAGTGTCATTCCTCAGGCAGGTGCAGAACATGGCCAGCCAGGTGACATAGGCACTCTACGACCTACCTCTGTAGTGTCTCTGACTTGGCTCTTCTTAGAATCTCTTGTTTTTCACATGGTCATGTAAGACACATGAGAACCCCTTGACAAAGGGCAAGAAAATTCAATGATAGTTAGTTGGGGATGGATTATATATATATATATGTATATGCATATATATAATGTATGTATACATATTCTCTTAAATTCCCATCATCATCATTATCAACATCCTTTAACGTCTGTTTTTCATGCTGGCATGGGTTGAATGGTTTGACTGGAGCTGGCAAGCCTGGGGGTGGGGGCTGCACCAGGTTACAATCTGATTTGGCTTGGTTTCTATGGCTGGATGCCCTTCCTAACACCAACCACTTTACAGTGTGCACTGGGTGCTTTAATGTGGCACTGATTAGCTCAGGGCTCCTGGCACGAGTGCTTTTTACTTGGCACCAGCACCGGACTCTCAACGTAGGTGCTTTTTACATGGCACCAAATTGATGCATGTTTTTTCATAGACATGTGCACATGCATATACATATTTATTTGAATATAATATATACATTTATAAAGAACTACTTAGACATCCTACATTGGCTTGGCATGATGTGAAGAAAATGTAATCAAAATAGATGACAGTGACAACAACGAAGACCTTGATGATGACAATGACAATGACGAGGATGATGATGGTGATGATGATCATGATCATGATAATGATGATGATGATGATGATGATGATGGTGATGATGACGACAGTGATTATGATGATGGTGATGATGATGATGATGATGATGATGTTGATTATGACGATGATGATTAGGCTGATGGTGGTAATGATAGTGATGATGATGATGATGATGGTAATGATGGTGATGATGATGATGATGATGACGACGACGACGTCGACGACGACGACGACGACGATGATGAGGACATTAGTGATGATGATGGAGAAGAGGATGATGATGATAATGGTGATGTGGTGATATTTATGGGGAAGTGATGGTAATGATGATGATGATGATGGTGGTGATAGTGAAGGAGATGATGACAACAATGACAATGACGATAGTGATGATGATGATGAGGATGATGATGATGACAACAATGAAGGTGACAATTAAAGTGATGTTGATGATAATGCTGTTGGTGACAATGACAAAGACATTGATGATAGTGATAAAGGTGTTGACGATGATGACAATAACGATGGTGACAATGATAGTGATGATAATGGAGACAACGATGACGATGGTAATGATGGTGATGATGATGATGATGATGATGGTGGTGGTGATGATGACGATAATGATGATGATGATGATTATGACAATGACGAAGGTGACAATGAAAGTGATGTTGGTGATGATGATGATGGTGATGATTATGATGATGGTTGTGACAACGATGATGATTATTATTATAAAAATGGGTTTTGGTGCAAAAAACTAAAAAAACAAAAAAACAAAAAAAACCCTCAAAAACACAATCAATGCAAAATGCAGCAAATATAGACAGATTGCAGTAAATTAGTGTTAAATGCTGCATCCGTTAATCAGTCGAATACCTGTACGCATTTTCTAAGAATCTTCTTTCTTCTCTCTGCACTCTATACCATAATATCAAATAACAAATTTCATTTCTAGCCAACATTGAATTATGCTCAATCCTAATTTGTTTAATGCAGTAACTGTTCTGTAAAAATCACCATTAAATGCATATGATACTGACAGAATCAAATCGCATTGAAATATCAATAATAGAACAAGACACACAGACAAATATACACTTTCACACCAACACATACACATACACACAAATCACATATTCATATATACACATGTACATGGGCACACATATATACGTATACACACACATTAATATACATACTCACAAGCATACACACACATATACACATGCATGCACATACATACATATACACATATACACATATACATTCATATACACATATGCTCATATACACATACATACACTTATACACATACATACATACACACACATACACATATATATACATACATATACAGACATACGTACATGCTTACAGCCACATACACACGCACACAATCACACACATACAAACACACACACACACACACACACACACACACACGTGCTCCCACAAATACACCCCCACCTGCAGACAGAGAAAGGAAATGCAAAAATATAAAAGTCAAGGTCACCAAGAAGAGAGAAATAATTATAGAGACAAAAATGTAGATTTTTTTTCCTTTCGTTTTCTTTTCTTTTTTTGGGGAGTTGGAGGGTGGGGGTGTTTGTTCATTATAGAATGGAATGGTAAATGAAGAATTAAGAGAACACTCCTTGTTCTGGACTGTATTCTATGCAATGTGTAAAGAGGTGTTTTGCAATTAAAATGTAAATACTTTTATTGGAAAGAGAAATATTCTCTTTTTATAGGAAATGTAGAGTATGCGACATAATTGTTGGAAATGAAATAATGTGCGGTAATTAAAAATGGACAGTAATTGCAGAGTACTTGTATGAGAAACAGAAGTAATGGTATGTTGGTTGGGCAAATATATTTCAAAAGAATTCAAAATGTTAAGAGCAAGAAGAAATGTTGTTTAGTATTTTGTCTGATGTGATAAAGATTCTGCCAGCTCACTACCTTCACAAGAATATGCAATGCCCCCACAAAATGCTGGGTTAAAAGATGCCCCAGGAACCAAGTAAATTTTAGATGTACAAGAGGTGGGTTAACCCTTTAGCATTCAGATTAATCCGTTAAATGTAAAGCTTATTGATTTACATTGTACTTAATTAATCTTGTATTATCTCATGACCTTGAAATTTCAATGATAGGATCATTTATTTTTAGAATGACATTATAGGGTAAGTATGAAAGGCTAGATCTGGTTGGTTTTATAATAAAAAAGGATAGAATATTTGGGCCTGATATGGCTGGTTTAAAGGTTAAAGGGTTAAGTAAGACATATGTGATAAATAGAATTAAAGTAATTTAGAGAAGCTTCATTTCAGAAATTAAAATCTGAATTCTGTAAGGAAGATGGTGGTATGAGTATGCGATGCACTGATAAAAAAAGTAATAAATTGAGAGATTCTGAAGAAATGAAATGAATTTTAGACGTGCAAAAGAAGAGGTCACAGGTTGATTCTAAATGGAAACGGGTGATATGAATACTTTTCTTTTATTTCAAACCCTAGGACACATGAGGCGCCGGTTACCCAGTTTCCATAGAATATAAATGACTAAGATCACAACATTCTCCTCCTGATCTGTATGCTAGCCAATTGCAGGGCTCCCCAAGGCCAGCAATTTTGAGGTGAGGCGGGGAGGCAAATTGATTACATTGACCTCCCAGTATGTGACTGGTTCATTATTTTATTGACTCTGAAGGGTTGAAAAGCAAAGGTGACTTCGGTGAGATTTGAACTCAGAACGTAGAGAGTAAGAAAACATGCTGTTTAGCATTTTGTCCAATGTGCTAAAGATTCTGCCAAATCCCTGCCTTGACAGGAATATGCAATGCCCTAAAAAAAAAATGCTGGGTTGAAAGATACCCAAGAAACCAAATAAATTTTAGATGTACAAGAGGTAGGTTAAGTAAGACATATGTGAAAAATGAATTGGATAAAGTGATATAGATAAGCTTCATTTCAGATCAGAAGTTAAAATCTTAACTTGGCATTGGTTGGTAACAGTACCAATAGATGGCATTTATAGTGAAGCAATGAATTAGTTTTGTCATGGACTGTTGTCCCATCCAGGAAGAGAATATTGTGATCTTAAACACCTCTACATCACAGATATCAGATAGTGGCACTCCATTAGTTATGATGATGAGGGTTCAATGGAACAGCCTGCTCATGAAATTAACATGCAAGTGGCTGAGTACTCCACAGACAAGCATACCCTTAATGTAATTCTCAGAGAGATTCAGCATGACACAGAATGTGACAAGGTTGGCCTATTTTTTTAATCCTTCTTTTAATTTTTTTATAGGTACTCCTCACATTTGCCAGTGGAGTGGACTGGAGCAACATGAAATAAAGTGCCTTGCTCAAGGACACAGTGTGCTACCAGGAATCGAACTTACAACCTTATGATTGTGAGCTGAATACCTTAACCACTAAGCCACATGCCTTCACTAAACTGGGTAACTAGCTATGTGAGTCCTTGAAATTGAGATTATATTGTCTAGGGGAATGAATTGATTGATGATGAATTGTTTTGGTAGCGATGAAATGGTGGCGATGTAATTGGGGATAATGAACAACACTAGACACATTGCATTAGGTGTGTGAAGTATGGAGTCTGAAGTAAAATGAGTACAAAATTATATAAAGTTTTAATTAAGAAAATAGAAGATTAAATAAATATTAATTTGTTTTTTTGTTGTATAGATACACAGAACTAATATAGAAGTTTAAAAATAATTTTAAATGCAAACAAGAATATATTTGTTATTTTTTTCATCCTAATTTTACCTATCACTAAATGAAAGCGAATCATAGATTCAATTGTTCAAAAGATTAGATGTTAAAAGGAAAATAAATTGATTCTTTCCAGTGTTCCTGATAACCTATATATTTATAATCAAAATACAAATCAAAATTTACATTTTCTTGATGCTATTCAAAGACACAAAAGACAAATAAAAAAAATCTATTTATGTGCATCATTGTGAAAGATGTATATCTTTTGTGGATAACAATTAATACTGAATTCACTTCAATAACAAAGTAACAGAAATATATCAGCAAAAATATTGCTTTTGAAATTTAATCAACACAGTATTTTGTAATGTAAGACAAATATGGTGTAATACCTTCCTTGCATATTAAATTTTGTTGTTCATATTTTTAATATAGTATATTAACTAGCAAAACGTGTACATTGGTTTCAGATTTGGGCGCAAGGCCAGCAATTTCAGGAAGAGGATAAGTCAATTACATCAACCCCAGTGCTCAACTGGTACTTATTTTATTGGCCCTGAAAGAATGAAGGGTAAAGTCAACCTCGGTGGAATTAGAACTCAGAATGTAAAAACAGACGAAATGCCACTAAGCATTTTGTCCAGCTTGCTAACAATTCTGCCAGCTTGCCACCTTACAACGGACCTCAGTAGAATTTGAACTCAAAATGTAAAAACAGACGAAATGCCACTAAACATTTTTGCCTGGAGTGCTAACATTTCTGCCAGTCTCACTGCCTTATTAACTAGTTACAGTGTATATTACTAGATTAGGACAACACACAAATAAAAAATAAAAAAAATAAATGGGCGATCGACTTTCATCAGATTGGACCTTGGAAATAAATGTTTTCCACTGGTCTTTCAATTGCTAATACTATCTATCAGTCACAACACCAGGTAGAAGGAGCAACGTGAAAATAAAGTGTCTTGCTCAAGGACACAACGCATCACCCAGTCTGGGAATCGAACTCACAACCTCACGGTTGTGAATCCAATTCTCTAACCACTAAGCCACGCGCCTTCACACTCTATATATACAGTTGAAAATCAGAGTAACAAGAGACTAACTCGAACAAAATACAATACGCACGTACAATCCCCTTCTCGCCCAAACATACATATTTGACTGCATGTAAGTATGTATCATATATTTGTATCAATTTCAATAGTTTACTGAAACATTGCGTGAAGACCTCAACATCAAATCACAGAGATTTCGTCCTAGAATCCATCAAGACATAGGAACTTTCTTTGCACGAATTATCTTCAGCAGATCGTTCTCATGAATATTCATAGCCTTCTTCTGTTTCATATACTCTTCCTATATTTTGTTTGTCAGATGAAGATATGTGTGTCTAGAGTTTAGCTCAATACTTCGTTTATATTTCTCTTCAGTGCTGCCCTATCATATGCAACTTGTCGTATGCATACATTAGCATACCAAACACCATATATCATACAGTGATACATATTACATAAAATCTATCCTTTAATATGTTCAATATGGAGATTTTTTTTTCTTTCTTTTTATTTGTCGTATATTTATATTGTATAGAACGGAACAGATTTACCCATTGAGCCAAGTTTGTATAAGCTAAATATAAACTGAAATTTTCATCTCAGAATGAATAAATGACTATAGCCAAAAGGCAAAATACAGAAAGGTGTCATCATTCAAATGTAATATTTTTCTCTGTAAATGGTGATGCGAATAAAAATTACTTGTAAAAATAGTTAATGGATGATGTAACATTATATATTATATAAAATAGTGAAGGCACGTGGCCTCGTGTTTAGGATGTTGCACTCACGATCGCTAGATCGTGGATTCGATTGCTAGTCTGTCGGATCGGATGTCTTGCAGTATTTATTCCGGCTGTATGCATTGGAAATTCAAATCCCACCCTGGTCTACTTGAGTTGTAGACTTAACTCGTCGCCAAGTTTAACACCGACATCAATAACGTTGGGTACTTTTAGCAGATTTAATTCTGTTGTAAGCATTTGGACCAGGGTTCCGGTTTGAGGATAATTTCTCCCTTCCATCAATCTCGGAGGCCCTGTAGAGAGTTCTGGGCATTATCTTTTAGCAGCAAAAATAACAACAAGAAGTGTTGATTTAACGCATCGTCCGGTTTAACACCCCTATCTGGCATCTCGGCGGAGTCGATTCTGTTGCAAGCATTCGAGATCAGATTTTCGGCTTAAGGATACTTTCTTTCCTCTCTACCTATCTCACACTAGTCTTGGAAGCCTTGTAAAAGTTCATTGACACAATCGTCCCTCATGATTAAAAAGATTTTTAAAAATCAAAAATCAAATCAGCTATTTAATAATCGTTTTAAATTTTGGCACAAAGCCTGAATTTTGGGGGAAGGGGTTTGGTCGATTACACCGACCCTAGGACTTGACTGGTATTTATTTCATCGACCCCGAAAGGATGAAAAGCAAAGTCGACCCCGGTGGAATTTGAACTCAGAACGTAAAAACAGACGAAATGTCGTTAAGCATTTCCTCCGGCATACTGACGGTTCCGCTAGATCACCATCATTCAGATATTTAATAACAGAAATTGTTTTTACTTTAAAGTGTACATTTCTCCTCGCTGTATCGCTGAAAAGCTACTCTGCGTATTTTTTTGTTACTGGTCAAATTAATAACACCAACAACGTAAAGATGCAATGAGCACCATAGTTAATCTCACATCAGATTGCATTACAACTTAATAAGAACTAAATCTCAATAAAGAATTAAGTACCTTTTCTAAGCCCGAGTATATTGCATGCAGTAGTGCATCTGAGAAAAGGTTCCATAATATTTACGGTGTAGAGTTTCCTATTGTTGACAGCCACCCATTTTTAGGTACACAACTGCAAACACAGACTAGTTCATACGCATATATATCTTATTTATATATATGTATGTATATTTGTAGGTATTCATGTAAGCATATTTCTAAGTATTTTAGCTGACCACAGTCTGTACCAGCCTACCAGCTGGCTAGAGAGAATGCAAGGGACCTTTAAGTCATATCTACACAATAGTGAATTGTGTATGTGTATGTACATTAAGGGTTTCCATATGGTTTACATATCACAAATTTTACTTTAAAGGCATTGGTTGAAGTTGACCTTATACTGTATCTAAGGTGCCATGCTGTGGGGCTGGGCCCAAAACCATGTGACTGCAATGCAAACTTGTTAACCAACGCAGCTGTACCTATGTCTGTTCCTTAAGTCACACTCAGTAGCATTTTAATTTAAAGAAAGTTTAGCTGTGGTTTCTAGCACATCAATTGACCACATATAGAGTTCTCCCTGTTTGCCCAAGTTGATGTAAGTGTTGGCACATGGCCCTAACCGGGAACTGAAACTATATGACAATCTCATCTCAGAGAAAACTTGTACATATAGTGCTAGCTAGCAGTTTTTGGTGATGCTGCTGGTGATGATAATGCTGCTGCTGATGATGATGTTAGCAAATATTATAAGTCTCAGTTTTAGAAGTAATATTTCAGAACAATTAAATCTCAATTGGCATTAAATTTCTCTCAGTTTTATTTAAGAGTTTGTATATGTTTGGCATTGGCATTGGCAATAAGGCTTGCTTCTCTCTTCCAGAAATTTTGCCAACCCTTGTGTTTTTATTAGATTCTGAGCCTTTAATCTCCCTAAAAATCTCTTAACTTGTGTTACTCATTATTTAAATCTTATTCTTTTATTTATTATTATCATAAATATCATTATCAATAGTAGTGGTGGTCATTACCATGGTAATAGTGGTGGTGGTAGTGGTAGTAGTTGTAGTATAGTAGGAGGAGGAGGAGTAAAATGGCAGAAACACTAGACCACCAAACAAAATGCTTTATGCAGTTTTCAATTATGTACTTCCATGAGGCAGTGAGCTGGCAGAACTGTTAGTATGCTGGACAAAATGATTAGCGACGTTTCTTCTGGCTCTTTACATTCTGAGTTCAAATCCTGCTGAGGTCACAAACTCAACTTTTCACCCTTTCGAGGCTGATAAAATTAGGTACCAGGTCAAGTACTGCAATCAATACGATTGACTCTCTCCCACTAAAATTTCTGACCATGTGTCAAAATTTGAAACAAAAGGTGGTAAGCTGGCTAAATTATTAATGCACCAAACAAAATGCATATTGTCATATTTTCCCCCTCAGTTCGTTTTACATTCTGAGTTCAAATTCCACTTAGGTCGTCTACCTTTCATCCTTTCAGGGGTTAATAAAATAAATGCCAGTCAAGCACTGCGGTCGATGTAATCAACTTGCCTCCTCCCCCATAAAATTGCTGGCCTTGTGCAAAAATTAGAAAGAATTATATTTTTCTATGCTTTGAGTTCAAATTCTTTCAACTTTGACTAAGTCAGTCGTTCTCAACCGTTTATTTTTTGTTGTCTGTGGACCCCTTTTGATTCCTATTTTACTCTACTGGACCTCCTTAGCCACTCACTATATATATATCATCATCATCATCATCATCATCATCGTCATCATCATCATCATCATTTAACGTCTGTTTTTCCATGCAGGCATGGGTTAGACGGTTTGACTGGAAACTGGCAA
>JAOPUL010002510.1:17667806-17687983 GCA_027564515.1 Octopus rubescens
GTATGTATGTATGTATGTATGTATGTATGTATGTATGTATGTATGTATGTATGTATGTATGTATGTATGTATGTTAGATTATGACATTTATATCTTTAAACATGATTGTTGAATTGTTAAATGAGCATAAAAGTAATAAGGTGTGCAGATAGTCTCTTACAACTATTTCAAGAATACATGTGCAGATGATGCATCTTGTGCAAAAAATAAAACAGTAGCTATCCATATAGCAGAGATCTATTTTATCATCAGAGGTAGAATGAGCTATAGCAGCAATCTATTTGACTTTTGGAGGGAGAATGAAGTAGAAAACTTTAGTTTACTATTAGTGTGGTGTATAGAGGAATGTTTAAAGGAGAAGAGGCAGAGAAAATAAGTTTATCCTCATATTAGTATAATCTTATATCTTCTGTCTCTTCACCTTTAAAACCTTCCTTTATACACGACACCTATAGTAAACTAAAGCTTTCTACAAAGGTTCTACCTCATTTTCCCTCCAACAATGGAATAGATTGCTGCTATATCTCATTATCCCTCTGATGATGGAACATATTGCTGCAATATGGATAGCTACCATTTGTTTTGCACAAGGTGCACCAGATGCACATCTATTCTTGAAACAGCTGTGACAATCTTCACATCTTTTTACTATTTACTGCGGCCCCTGAATGAGAAAAACCTGCTAAAAAAAAGCATATTAGTCAATAAATTCTACACTTTGCATCCGATTTTCTTCAAATTTGGAACAAAGATGCGTTATGATCCCGACATCATTGTGCACTCATAACATTTTGTTTAGTGCGCCCTCTGGGCGAGAAAAAGAAACAGAGTAAAAATATCCGTGCCGTCATCACTTCTACAATTTTCATCCTATTTTCTTCAAATTTGGAACATTCGTGCGTCATGTTCCCACCATTATTGTGGAATCATAAAAGTTTCGAGTGTTTTGTCTATTGCGACCCCTGACCCATGGGTGAGAAAAACCAACTCAACAAATGCATCATCGTCAATAACTTCTACAGTTAGCGTCCGAATTTCTTCATATTTGGAACAAACCTGCGTTATGTTCTAGACATATTGTGGACTGATAAAATAACATTTTTGATCTGACGGCTTGAGGCTTTATTTATCCTTCCTTTTCTGCTCTTGGATTTTTCATTCCAATCACGAGCAACGCCGGGATTCACTGCTAGTATATGATGGTATTTACGTCAACTGACGTAAGTTAATAGGTAAGCACTATGAGTGCTTAATCCAGTATTCTGCTAAAACTCTGGTTCTATGTGCTGCCAGAAATCGCTGTGGTGGCCGCGTTATATAGTCAGCTAGTAGCAGTTACCCTTTGAGCGTGTATACATATTATGAAGTAAAACGAATAAGCAAGTGGATCTTCAACAAGGACATTTATTTATGTTTAACATTAAAGAAGATTGAAAAATCTTCTTTAATGTTAAACATAAATAAATGTCCTTGCTGAGTATCCACTTGCTTATCTGTTTCACTTCATAACACACACACACACATATATATACACACACATGTGGATAAGAGATTATTAACAAACTGACGGTTGAATAAGAGTACATGTCATCTGCACGACCTCATGTGAAAGACAAAGATTAACAATCGGGGGCACATTCGAAAATCAAATTTGTTCTATGAAGGAAACTTGTATTTTTCATGTTACATAAACCTATCAGTCTTAAAAATTCATTTTTATGTCGATTACTTTCATTTTCATTTCTTTTCCATTTTGCGTCAGCTTCTTTTGTAGCCTAAAATTGGACACGACCTTCTTCCCAGCTCTAACTGGAATTACACTAAAATATAGAAATGTTAACCTCCCATTCTGTTCTGTCACTATTGTTTGTGGCTATCTTTCGATAAAAGTAGAGGGATAATGAAATTTCCGTACAAACTTTTTATTTCTTAAATATTTTGTTTTCAGCTGAATCGCTTATGTTTATGTATTTTTTGTGTAAGTACTATGTCTATGTTTTGTGTGTGTATATATGTATGTGTTTATGTGCATGTATGTATATTTGTGTATGTATATGTATACACAGATACACATACGTGTACAGTACTTATACAAATATACATAAACACAATACATATACAAAAATACATAAATATAAGCGATTCAGCTGAAAAAAAAAAAAAAAATTAAAGAAATTGTCGAACAAACACTTTCCCTCTACCTTTATCGAAAGGTTTGTTGTTGAGAAGTGCATAAATGTCACACAATCTCATTTCCGTCTTGCCTCCTCAAATTTCAGATGTGTACTTATGTAATACATCTTTTGTGCAAGAAGTTTATTGATGTTCCTGCCACATGTTGTACTTTCCATAATATTTTGTTATAGCGGTGTGAAATGATTGTTACACATAAATAATGTGTAGGGGTGAAATGGCCGAGTGGTTAACGGTATTGTTCTCTCAGTATTGAGGGTTTAAGTTCATATTACTTGCGTTCCATTCTCTGTTTGGGTATGATACAAATTATTCTTACATTATCTAGGTTTGATGACTATTGTGTAGCCTCAGGTTAATCCTGCAAATTCATGGTCGAAGACGTTCTAGTTATGACCATCCTTCTTCTTTGCAGATCTAGGACTACAATGTGCTCTTTCATTTTTAAAATCATTTAAGTGTGATTTGAGGGAGATATGACTGCCATTACTAATAGATCGAGCAACTCGACAGAAGCTCCCTTGTTTGTAAAACCCTTACCTGTGATGTCATTGAACATCAACTTTATTAAATTTTATTAAAAAAATAATTAAAATTTGTAACGTCTCATACAAAGGGAGACAACTTCAAAATCACAAGCGGACAGAAAAAATATAACCAAGAGAAGAGAAAAAAATGCAACATAATCGAAAATTAATAAACATTAATGTTTTAAAATGGAAGTCCTATGCTATCATGACAGGTTTTTACTTTCAAAGACACCCCACCATCATATCTGTCGAAAACAAAAAAAGGTTATGAAGCCTCAGTCTGTAAGACTCACTCAAGCCAAACTGAAATTAGTTTAAACATAAGTGAATATTGAAGTATAGTGTAGCTGCTGAAACAGAAATTAATTTAAATATCTCGCAATTTGACAATATGTCCCATTGAGCTGTGGCAGAGTGAATAAGCGACTGACACTGGAAATTAGGCTTTTGAAAATTTTTTCATAACTTAGTGAGACAGGGAGGAGCATTCCTGATGACCTCATTCAGGCTTTCAACACTAGTAGAAGCAAAAAAGAGAGAGTTATCTTTAAACCAGATACCTGGCCCTAATGCTTACAACAGAGTGGACTTTACTAAATACGCCCATGGGTCATGTGTTGCTGAACTGGGTGCCAGATAAAGTCAACTTCCCAACAGAGAAGGTCTCTATTGAACTTTCATACAGTTTCTGCCTCTTAAATTCCACTTGAAAGGCTTTGGCTGACCTGAGTCTATGGTAGAAGACAGTCCAACATGCTATGCTGTGGGATTGAACTCAAAACCACATAGTTGCAAAGTAACTACTTAACCACACAGCTGTGCCTAATCTAAACACTGTAAATAATAAACCTTGCATCTATACTGTGCCCAAACATTAAAAAAAAATTTCAAAAATAAAAATATTATATATAGAAATTCTGCCATTTGTCTAATAGGTATATATAAAGGTGAGTAAAAAGAGAAAAATTTCCTTAGTGTTATGTTCCATGAAAAATATTTCAGTTATGCAAATATGGAAAATGGATATAAAACAGCCCAAATGCATTAGGTCATTAGGTTTTGTGAGTTATCAAGTGGAATTTATGTGATAAGAATTTAGTTAAATATCTATTGAAAATGACAAAATGTAGTCTTTAATTCAAGCCTTTATTAATGTTTACTTTTTTTAGTTACCAACTCTGTTGTATGCCCCTCCTGGCTGCCTGTCCAAGCGGTGGATTCACCGTGAGCCACTCAACCCTGAATGGAAAGTTGGTGCCAAAAAGGAACTAAAAGGAAAAGATCCGGAACAGACTCTTTTGTGGAAAACTCTTGAGGTAACTGTTATTAATTTTTCTCTTGTATTTATTTTCAATTTCATCATCACCACCACCACCATTTAGTGTCCACCTTTCCATGCTTGCATGGGTCAGATGGAATTCATTGAGGAGGATTTTCTATGACCAGATGCCCTTCCTGTTGCAAACCCTCACTTGTTTCCAGACAAGGTAATATTTACCCATGGTCAGACATATTTTACATGGAAGACCAGAAACGAACAATGTCGCTTGATAGATGGTGATGTTTATTTCCAATCATCACTTAGTATCAAGACAAGGGCATAAACACACACATATATGATGGGCTTTTGTTAGTTTCCGTCTACCATTCACAAGGCTTTGGTTCGTCTGATGCCTGTAGTAGAAGACACTTGCTCAAGATGCCATGTAGTGGGACTGAATTCAAGACCACATGGTTGGGAAGCAAGTTTGTCAATCACAAAGTTTAAATTTCACAAAGAGATATATTAAAATAAAATTTCAAACTAAATGGTCATACCTTGTTATATTTACATGAAAATTTACTTAAATTAAGAACTGTCATTGTTTTATGATTAAAAGTAATAATAATGTTTTTTATTTGCAACTCTTTTGGTGCAGACCAACTGGTATTAGAATTTATTCCTTGTAAGAAGATTGATGTAGGGCATTTATTTAAATCAGAGCTCTAATTTGCAAATGTACATCTATACTATATCCTATTTTCTGCCTCGGATATCCCAGATGTCAATCCTACTTTTTAAATTTGAATTTATATGTTTATTATTATGAATATATAAGTTAATGAGGTGGTATCAAAGAGTTCTCAGACTAGTTCTGTAGCGTGCCAACAGATGGCAGCACACGGTTGCATGCACAGTGAGAGCTAGCAGTGACCTTCATGAGGCAGTGTGCTGAGTGACATCACTGTGTTTACATTGCAAGTTGTGAAATTTGTATTTTTGTGATCATGTGTATGCTGTAGTCTGTGATTTTGACATGGACAGGAAGGACCATCGCATCGAAGTCCATCAAGATCTCCATCAGCGTGCTGCTAATGACCCATCCTTCATGTCGAGGATCATCACCAGTGACGAGAGTTGGGTGTACAGGTGCGACCCTGAGACAAAGCAACAATCGTCACAATGGATGAGGCACGATAGAGCTGCAGCTCAATCAAGAGCATGCCCATCGTATTTTTCGACATCCATGGTATCGTGCATCGAGAATTTGTCCCCCACCGGGCCAGACTGTCAATCAAGAGTTTTACTGCGACATTTTGAGGTGTTTAAGGGAGGATATTTGGTGAAAGCGACCGGATCTGTGTAGTATGAGGAATTGGATTCTTCACGACGACAATGCGCCCTGTCACCGAGCTCTCCTCACTCGTGAGTTTCTTGCCAGATTTAGCACTGGCGGACTTCCATCACTTCCCCAAGATGAAAATGCAGCTCAAAGGTTGCCGTTTTAACACCATTGTCGAAATCCAGAGTGAATCACAGAAGGTCCTCGACTCACTTACGGAAAACGACTTCCAGGCTGGATTCCAAAAGTCGCAGGAATGCTGGGACCGGTGTATTGCTGCGCAAGGTGACCATTTTGAAGGAGATGATGTTAAAACTTAGGTAAATGAGACATTTTTTATTAAACATAACTAGTCCAGGAACTGTTTGATACCACCTCATACATATCAGTATATGGCTGTGTGTATCTAGGACGTTTGGGTATTCAAATGGGAGAACGGTACAGGTAGTGGAATTTATTTGTTCATTCAGGCAACAAAGAAAATAAATTACTCTCTTTATTTGCCTGAACGACACCAGTATATATCATCATCATCATTTAGCATCCGTTTTCCATGCTGGCATGGGTTAGACGGTTTAACTGGAGACTGGCAAACCGGAGAGCTGCACCAGACTCCAGTCCGTTTTGGCTTGGTTTCAACGGCTGGATGCCCTTCCTAACACTAACCACTCCAGAGAGTGTACTGAGTGTTTTTAGAAAACACAAATTCCATTTCAAATTTACCGAAACAGCTGTTGTAAATCTTAAATGCCGTTTATGTTTACTTTTTATACCAACGCCACATTTAGGACCCAGTTGTGAATCCGACCTAGGGTTATAAACTGGATTAGGTACAAGCATATCTGCGGTATCCTGTGAACACTTGAAATCTTCAATGATGTTTATTTCACTGTGAGCTCTGTTATCGTACCTAGCCATTTCTGGCATCCTACAAGTTGATGTGCCTTGATTCTTAAGAATCCTCATAACAAAATTTTATATATATATATATATACACACACACACACACATACATGTATGTATAACAATGACAATATCAGTGACAAAGTTGATGACAACAGAACAACAAAAGAAGTATTGAGATACCGACCTTTTGCAAGACTGAATATAATAATTTAACATCTTTTGTTACTGGCAAAGCTGGATCCAAGAAAAAGTCATGCAAAACTGGCTGAGGAAACAGACATAGACGAGAGATCACAGATGTAACTTGAAGGTTCACCGCATAACTCTGCAAAAAGAAGTGTTTTAGATAGGTAATTAGTCATAATGCTGCAAAGAGGGGTCAGTATGTTTGATTGAATTCACTAATTTTATCAAGGAAACGATAAGTTATCTCCAACAGTATTTGAACTTAAAATATAAAGATGCAGCAGAAAATACTGGGAAGCATTGCTTTCCAGCTTGTGGGTCACCACATTGTCTGAGGTCATAATATTTTACCTCCGATGATGGCGGCGAGCTGGCAGAGTTGTTATCGCGCCGGGAGAAATGCTTAGCGGCAATTTTTCTGACTTTACGTTCTGAGTTCAAATGCCGCCGGGGTCGACTTTGCCTTTAATTCTTCCGGGGTTGATAAAGTGAGTACCAGTTACGAACTGGGGTCGATAACATCGACTACTCCCCTCCCCCAATATTCCAGACCTTAGTGCCCAGTATAGAATGGATTATTTGAGAACATTCCAAACTACTGAAAATAGGAAATACTCTACATACATCAAGAAACTCCAACACTAAGAAAAGACATCAACCATTCGATAGCAGAATATAACATAACAATATCTAGCACTTTACCAAACCTGTTCAACAAAATTACAATAGAGTTAGATCAGAGGTGGGGAACATTTTCACGTTGGAAGGCCGCATTAAGTTAGTTGTAAGGCTGCATTCAAGAAACTCCAATTAGATATTCTTCAAAATCTACATCATGTTGTCAGATCTAACTACTGTGTAGTAATTAACTTCAGAAAATTAAGACAAATTGTTAATACTAAAGTTCACTAACCTTTTAATGACATTGTCGCGACTGCATTTTGTAGGAAAGCATCTGAATATTTGGTTGCTGCATGGAGGTCTGTAGATTTAGCTGAAGCAGAGAAGCATTCTCTTCGTACATGTTGCCGAAGGCATGGTTATTCTATTGTATATGTCCATTTGCAATCAAATTTTTCTTAACGTCAAATAAGGACTTTAAAATGTCATCTGAGAGCTCAATCAATTCCGTCTGTAGTTCGTTAGGAGACTTGGAGGCGTCAACTAGGTGAGGTTGAAATGTTAATTTGAGTGTGATGTCATGATTATCAAAGTCAGTGAAACTTTCCTTGTATTTTCCAATTAATAAGTCTATAACAGCTGCGCATTCTTCAAATAATTTGCCCAAATCCTCCGGTTTAACAATGACCTTTGCTAACTGGGGAAAATGTGGATCCGAAATTTCCTTTTGAAGGAAGAAGAGTTTTATAAAAAGATAACATTATTTTCGAAATACTTGGATTCTTTATTATATAGACGTAACGTTGCAAAGATATATTCAAGTCATTTTGATTTGACATGGTATCATATAGAAATCCAGCATTTGTATAAAAACCTTCTTTCAATAATTCACATTGCTGATTCTGTTCTTCATAACCTTTAATTATCTGTTTTCTCAAAGATAAAATCTTTGCTAACACCTGTCCCTGTGATAGCCAATGCACTTTACAATGATACAGCAATTCCACACTGAATACCTCATCGTCCAACTTAAGCGTGTTACGAAACTGAGGATGCTATGTTGCATTTGCACAAATATAGTTAACAATACTTATAACTTGTTGCAAAGTGTCGCATAAAATAGTAGATTTAGCACAGATATGTTGCTGTTGTAAAGATACGATGAAAAGAAATGAGAGCATCTGGATCTGATAATACTTTTTTTTTAATTCATGCAATAAATCCTTCATGTTTTCTTCTCATGGAGGGTGCACCGTCTGTACGTGCACTCAGTGAATTAAACAAATTCAGTCCCACCTCACGACATTTATTTCCCCTGTCTTTACCTGTAAGAGTGCCCAAAGCCAGTAACTCTTTGTAGCAAATAAAATCTTCTGTGTTGGCCCGAATGAAGTATAAAACCTGCCCTGAGCCAATAGTATCTGTCGATAGTATCAGTCGAAAATATATATTTTCCTTTGGGAGTATTGTGTGAAGTTGTTCTGTTACACTGAGAGTTAATTCATGCTGCCGATCAGTTATGATTCTCCTTGAAAAAGGCAGTAATTTGTACTTTGAAACCTTGTCAGTGTATCAGCATCCTATAACTTCAACAATGCATTCCTTTACGATTTCCCCATCGCTGAATGGCTTCCCCTTTCCCCAAGTATATAAGCTACTTCAATGTCCGGCACTATGTCCGGGTCTTACTACTGTCAGGAATTACTGTCTTTGCTTTTGCTTTTCATCTTTTAATTTCTGCAATGCAAACTTCTGCACCCCTTCCTGAAATATTTGTTGTCCTTACGAGTGGCATAATGCTAAGTGCATTGCATTTCGTCAATGTTGATATTGAAGTATCACAATGCAAGCAAATCATATTATGGTTAACAGAGAAAAAAATAATATTGCAGTTCCCATTAAAATCTCTGTTTTCTTCCTTCAGTATTTCCTTGGTCTTCTTTGACATGATGGACTGTTAAGCAGACTGACTAAAAAAAACAAAACAAATACGTGGATACAGTCAGGCTGTGTAACAATTCTCAAATTCCACTTCAAGTGGAAAACAATGTGCACCGTTGGCACAAGTTGATAATTACTTGCGCAGTTAATCATCACAAACTCTCGCTAACCAGCCTTGGGCGGTAGTGGCGCCAGTCAAGCAGGGAAGTTAACACACATTCTAGAGGTCGCATTAGAACTAAATCATGAGTGTAATAGGGGTCGAAATAGCTATTATGACTTACTAATTTTTTAATTGTTGCAGTCAGTCAGTCGGAGAGGATAATTTCGTTGCTTTATGTTCTTTTGCTCTTTGATATTTTAAATAAATTCATTTCAAGGTTAAAATGAAAATAAGAACATATCAATAAAAATAAAAGATTTGTTCTGCAATATTTGGACTCATTTAAAAGGCCTAGAAGGCCACTGGTTTCCCACCCCTGGGTACATACTATATACAAACTAAAACCTTTCTATATATAGATGTATGAGATAATATATCACTGGAAAGGCTGCTAAAAACTCGTGCTTAAATTCAGTCATAACATACGACTGTGTATTATATTATTCACAATTGCCAACACTACAATAAGAAGGGCAAATTAACTAAAGTGAAAATATCAAATAAGACATGAATGTGGGAATCAGAGAATTAGATCAGAACCAACCATATAAATACTTTGGAGTAGTAGAAACCAATAAAGTACAGCACACAGAAATGAAGGAGACAATAAAGAATGCGTGCAGCAGAAGTGTCAGGCTCATATTAAAAACCAAACTCATGTTAGAAATAAGATAGTAAGTATAACTACGCTTGGCATTTCATTTATAAATTATAGCTGCAAAATAAGGTGGAAGCCGAGCGAACTAAAGTATTTAGATGAAAAAGCAGGCCACTGCCGACAGTAGTCTGAGGTCACCATGCCATAGTTAATATCAATTCTGTATACATACCCGCTCACAAGGCGAACGTGGCAAGTGGAATACGAAACGCCTACAAAATGAACACTTAGAAACAAACACAGGCAACTAGGGAAGCAAAGTAAAAAATAACAATTGTTTCTACATATAAAGAAATGATAAATTACAAAGAGAAAAAAGCCAATACTGAAATAACAGATCAAAATAAAGGACAGGAAAATATATAGAGAAAACGTAAGTCATAACCAATATCCCATAAAATTAGTGATGGTGCGTGAAATAAACCTGAGGGAAAACCAACTATAATTCAAAAGCTGTAAGTAAAAAGCAGAAACGGACGGTCTGATTTTCGTTACGTAGCACATATGCTTACCGTATAATAAAACTAACAAATATAAAATAATAATCTATGTTAAGATCGAAACTGACATGAAGAGAGGATCTAGGCTTCCGGGTTTGGAATGACTGTAGAGGCATACTGAGAGATATTACAATAGTCTCCATCCCAAACCTTGCCTGCAACATGGTTGAATAATAGTCAAATAAAAGAGGTCTCGAAATTATAATAAACAGGATGTGATTCATGAGTGTAAAATTAGTACTAGTAATACATGGAGCACTAGGTATGAGGAAAATATAAACAAGTACATATGAGGCTTAACAGAGATCGCAACCCGGGCATTGACCACAAAATAGCTCTTCTAGGAACAGCCCAGATACTACGCAACGCACTTTCAATTCAGTACTAAAGCTTAAAACAATACTTATTCCTGCAGATAACAATTCCTCTACACAATAAATATCCAATGAAATAACAACTCACACAATACATATTATACGAAATCAATGCATTAAAATAAAACGGCACGGACAACTTTATAAGCAACACTCGACTTTATAAGAACAGTACATTCTATAGAGCTACAACTCGTTAGTGTTATATAAACAACACATCATATTTTATAATAACCGCGGGACACGGAAACACATAAGACCAAACCACATACCACAGATATTCATCACCCAACGAAACACAACACTGCCTATATTATACTTTATGCATTAGAACAAAATTACAATAGCAGCAGAAACACATGAAGCCTCATAATAAAGGAAAACTGTTAGAGTATACACATGTGGTCTAGTTCCTACAAACCACAATGCTACAAAAATCTGGGTAACATGGACGTGCATTTAATGAACCTGTAGATACTCTAGAGGATGATGATGATGATGATGATGATGATGATGATGATGATGATGATGATGATGATGATGATGATGATGATGATATTAATCTTATGAATCAGAAAATCCTTTGCAATTTCTCATTCACAGAGCATGAAACTATTTGAAAGAAAAAAAAAAAAAACTTAATCTCAGAGACTAAATATTTAACGAGCAAATTCTATATTTGTAGGAACCATATTTCTATTGATTTGTCTTTATTGCTTTGAGAAGTGAGGACCATAAAGGTGATTGGTTAGTGCTCAATGTTGGCGTTTCTGCTGATAGAAAATATTGGTTTGTACTCTATCTGACAGACAACAAGATGATCAATGAAAGCATTGCAAGAGAACTTTACAACAATTAAGTTTTATTATGTTATTTTTTGAAAGATATCATGACCTTCACTACTTCATAAAAATGAGGAAGTACTGAAGTGATTAAAACAAAATTTCTTCCTTTATTTTGATTTCTTTTAAGTTAGTGTCATTCATGTAATATCTCATTAAAGGCGGCGAGCTGGCAGAATCGTTAGCACGTCGGGCAAAATGCTTAGCGGCATTTAGTTCATCTCTATGTTCTGAGTTCGAATTCCGCCGGCGTCGACTTTGCCTTTCATCCTTCCAGGGTCGATAAAATAAGTACCAGTTTAAGAAACTGGGGTCGATTGTAATCGACTAAATCCCTCCCCCGAAATGGCTGGCCTTGTGCCTAAATCAGAAACCATTCATGTAATATCTTATTATTTTGTTTCTTGTGAAGTGGCCAAATGATCGCGGGTTCAATTCTTGGCACTGCATTGTGTCCTTAAGCAAGACACTTTATTTCACATTGCTCTAGTCCACTCAGCTGGCAAAAATGAATTGTACCTGTATTTTAAAGGGGACCAGCCTTGTCACACTCTGTGTCATGCTGAATCTCTCCACTGAGAATTACATTAAGGGTACACGTGTCTGTGGAGTACTCAGCCACTTGCACGCTAATTTCACAAGCAGGCTGTTCCATTGATCGGATCAACTGGAACTCTCATCATCATAACCAATAAAGTTTCCAGTTTTGTTTTCTAATTAATTTGTTTCTTATTTTCTTCCAGGTTAATCTTTGGTATAATATTTTTTTATAAATTTAATTACAAATATTTTGATAAATATTATTTTTGGGTGTTTATAAAATGGCCTTTAATGATTTTATTTGAGTAATGATTATTGTCCAGTTGAAAGGGAGGTCAAATGGCTCTCATTTAAATCATTTATAATCTAGACACAAGACCAGCAATTTTGAAGGAAGGCCTGGCTGTGTGGTTAAGATGCTTGCTTCTTAACCACTGTGGTCGTGTGTTCAGTCCCACTGTGTGGCAACTTGGGCATCTGTCTTCTGCTATAGCTTTGGGCTGGCCAAAGTCTTGTGAGTGGATTTGGTAGATGGAAATTAGAAGAAGCCCATTGTATACGTATGTGTGTGTGTGTGTGTGTGTGTGTGTGTGTGTCTGTGTGTGTGTGTGTGTGTGTGTGTTTGTGTGTGTGTGTGTATGTGTTTGTGTGTAACCTCATCTTGTCACCATATGGTAGTTGTAAAGAAGCATCACTGTCATACAAGCGATGGGGTTCGTTTCCA
Source organism: Octopus rubescens (assembly GCA_027564515.1). Taxonomy (NCBI): domain Eukaryota; kingdom Metazoa; phylum Mollusca; class Cephalopoda; order Octopoda; family Octopodidae; genus Octopus; species Octopus rubescens. Next base: position 17,680,588 of record JAOPUL010002510.1, read on the forward strand.
GTCTCCGGATATGGGAAAATGTTATTATCTTGATTGGAAACCAGTGAGGGTTGGGACAGAAAGAGCATCCGACCATAAAAAATCTACCTCAGGGAATTCTGTCTGACCCATGCAAACATGGAAAAGTGGACATTAAAGGACGATGATGATTAGTCAGTTACTAACATTAACCCCAATACAAAACTGGTACTTTATTTTATTAACTGCAGAGGGACAAAAGCTAAAATCAACCTTGCCTTTTATGTTTTTGAGTTCAATAAAGAGTACCATATCAAAGCCATGGACTGGTGGAACTTTTTAGAACATTAGGCTGAATGCCTTGTGGTATTTGTCCAGCTCTTTTTGTTCTGAGTTCAAATCCTGTCATGGCCTACTTGAATATCAGAATTAATCCAACACATATTTTATCAGCACCATCTGGGCACCATGGATGCCTTTAGCTGGTTCCATAAAATTGCAGGCATTTGAGTCAGGTTTTAAGTTAGAGAATGCCTTCTTGCTTCCTTCCCGCTCCTACCAGTCCCACCAGTCTTAATGATCTATCTTGTATAAAAAGATCAGTGCTGTCATTCCTCTTGATTATACAATGAAAATATAAAAATTCTAGTTCAGATCAGTATACATAAACATATTCTAAAACCATTTATAATATAAAGATGTGTATATATATTTTTAACATTACTCTGCATGCCATAATGTGAAAGGCATTTACTGTGAGGTTTTGTCTCAGACAAAAATTTCTCCTGTAACACTTAGTGTGTAATTACACATTGAGTTGAGCTGCAAATGATGTCAGTAGATCAACAGACTTACTGTTTCAGCATAATTTCATCTCCTCAGTAGTTGACACTACCTTAGTCATTTTGGTGCTTGGCCAGAACTATTTGGAATCTAACTGCCTTGTGTGCTTAAACAAAATCAATTCTAGCTTAGCAAGTCTGAACAAAAAACCCCAGCTAATGTTTATTTTGCTATTTTCTATATTGGAAGTAATTCTGGCTGATCTCCAAATGACTGAGTTGGGTATTTATGACTGAGGTGGTGAAATTATGTCAAAACATAGTATCTGATGATCTGCTGATGTCATTTGGAGTTTGACTCAGTGTAATTTTATACACAAAGTCTAGAGAGAGGAATTTTTCTCCAAGACAAAATCCTAAAAATGATGCCTTTCATGTTCTGATGTACAGAAACATGTTACAAATAAATGTATACATCATTATTTCGATTGTCTCTGCTTCCTGTGCGTTTACTAACATCTCAAATATGTTGTATACAATAGCAAACAAGTCCAAGTTAACAATGTAAAACAAACCTTTCATTGTAATAACTTCAGTAAAAAAAAAAAAACAAGTTTCAGTGTGTTGGTTTATAAAAATACCAGTGTAGCAGAATATATTTATTCCATAGAGACAGTATTAAACAAATAAATCTGTAGATTTCCAAAATTTTCATAGAATAATGTGCTTCAGCACCAAAGACTTTCTATTTAAATTTATGAGATTCACTGAACACCTTCAAACACATCCAGATGGTTATTATCTCATGCAGTCAAATTTTCTGCTTTCTGCTTCAGGGTATTTTTTTGTTTGATTGGTCAATAGTTTGGTTCACATACAATCTATACATATCTCACACATTTTGTAATGAAAACTGAAGGTGATACAGCTTGAGCTCATTCCTAACTGTAACCCTCATCTACAATGCTTCTAGGTTGTCTGTTAATCTCATATGTAATTAAATGATTTTTACAGAAAGGTATCATGAGAAGAAAATTACCCTGAGAAGAATTATCTCCTGATATAGAAAATATAATATGTAATCTAGTGTTCTGCAAAGTGGGTGTGGTACATTTTGAATGCTAATTAATGCAATATCTATTTGTATATATATATATATCACAATATCACATTATTAACCAGACCATCAGATGCTGTTACACAACACTGGTCACAATGCGCTTCTAATTCTGTCTTGATTGTACCATTCTTTTCCATCTTGACCGTTACACACCACTAGTCACAATGCACTTCTAATTCTGTTTTGATTGTACCCTTCTTTTCCATCTTGACCGTTACACACCACTGGTCACAATGCACTTCTAATTCTGTCTTGATTGTACCATTCTTTTCCAACTTGACCGTTACTCACCACTAGTCACAATGCACTTCTAATTCTGTCTTGATTGTACCATTCTTTTCCAACTTGACCGTTACACACCACTGGTCACAATGCACTTCTAATTCTGCCTTGATTGTACCCTTCTTTTCCATCTTGACCCAGATTGTCTTCCAAGTTACCATTTCCAATCTCTTGCAACAGCATGAGTTCACCTGTTGTCTTTGAATCTTGCAATATATCTGGCTCAGTGGAACTTGTGATTTTGGTATTCTGCAATCACATCGTTCATTCTGCTCCATTCTTGTATTATCTTTTTTCAAATATGTTCTCTTAAGGAAATTCCTAGCATGGATCTTTCCATGGCCCTTTGCATCATAGCCAATCGGTTCTATCCCCTTTCTGGTAGCTCACGTCTCACATGCACATAAGGGTACAAATAGGTCAATGCTATTTAAGAGTCTGGTATGTATGGCATAGTTGAATAAAATCTGGGTAAACACCTTGTAGAATGCTATGCAAAGCTCTTCCACAGTTATTGGCTATCTGATGTCATCATACAATGGAAATTCTCTGCTATTGGATACACATCAGTTATTCCATATTATCTTTAGACTTTATATAAAGAAATGAAGAAGAGAAAATGGATTGAAAGACATTTTTCATTTCATATGACAACAATTGTTTCCACACATGGTTACATCCTGTAGTATATTGGGGAGATGATATAATTAACATATTATGTAATCACTATCATGCATCAAAGATTTAAAATGGGTTTCTTCAGGTGAAAACTTTGAATAAGCCCTTTGTTAGATCTTATTGTCATTCACTCTATACAAAAATGAACACCCACAGTAGTGAGCTATTTTCAGCAATTTGTGGTCAAAAGTAAATTCATAGGGAGAGACAAACCATAAAATTCCCAGTTCCAATGGACCAGATACTTGAGCACAACAAGCCAGACCAAGTGGTGATGAACAAGTGGCACCACGGGGCACCACATGTGCCATATAATTGATGTTGCATGCTCATTTGATCCATGAATAGTTAAGAAAGAAAAGTGAGAAAGTAGACGTATACAATCCTCTTAAATATAAGATAGCCCAACTGTGGAAGATGAAAAGGGTGATGATAGCACCGATTATTGTTGGGGTTTTTGGGGACAGTATCAAAAGATATTGAGAGAAACATAAAGGGAATGGGAGGTAGAGTGTCCGGTAAAGCTGTTACAAAGAGTTTGCCTCCTTGGCGTGACTAGAATCATCAGGAAAGTATTAGTTGAAGAGAACAAATAGCATGGTATGGCAGGCTGCAGGTAGCAAGCTCACTACTCATGCTTGATTCCAGGAGGTCCAAAAGAACTAGAGTTAAAAGAATTATAATAATAATAATAATAATAATAATAATAATAATAACTGTATAGACAAATGGTTGGAGGAAATTGGAATACAGTGTCCTGTGGAACTCCTACAGAAAGCTTGCCTCTTGGAGACAGGAAAAATTATCAGGAGGGTTGTAAGCACTTGAAAGTTTACGGAAAGCATGTGGATACCTAAGGTTACAGGGAGTAACCCGCTACCCACAAAATCTTACAAGGAATAAGATCGAACCTGTGCGAAAAAAATAATAATAATAATAATAATTTTTTCTAAAAGCATATATAATGTGTGTAAAAGTTTGTCTAAGATTATAGGATAGTTATAAATATCTTTTTACTGTTTCTAACGAGACGACTAGAGCTCTACTTGCCTGGTAAAAAGAAAATCCACCCTATAATACCCGCCCCCCAACAACTGCTGTCATTATCAGCCAGTGGCCCAATCACCATATACTATGGCCCCAATACCGCCCCCTATCCAACGTCACAGAAGCGGAAAAAGGCCTACGACTATGAACTCCCTCGGCCTTTTAGTAACGGTATCTTTATAGGAATAAAAGGGAAACTATAGTAGAGAAGTAAGAAATATCATAGTAGTAATTATAGTAGAAATATTGAACTACAATTAATCAGAATGAGTATCAAGGGGGAGTGTCATCCAGCCGAGTCGTCGGCGACTAATCCGGCAACCCCACTGGGCTTGCCTAGTGAGGAGGGTGAATTTCCGGCATCCTCTGTGAGTAAAAACAAGACCCGGCAATGGGCAGAGTGACTTAAAAGTCACTGGCCATACCGAAAACTGGTAGACAGAACTCGTGAGCCTTATTTTGGCAGTCTGTATAGGAAAAGGAACTCTCAGAGTCCAAAACCAGGGTAGCAAAGACCCTACCGCCTTAGCGGGTTACCTTGATAGAGTTGGTGTCTCGACAAAAACACTGGTTGGTAGTAACCTAAAGATCCATTTCATTTATGAGTGAAAATGCACAATAAAATAAGGGGTTATTACGCTATGAACGGGACCGGAAGCAATGTAGAAGGTGTCGTACCCGGCAGGTACCCCACTGTGCAGCAGGGTGAGCCCGCTCGTAATACAGCAACTGCTAGCTATGCTTCAATACATAGGTGGAGTAAACAAGTGAACATGATGGTCATGGAGTGTTACTACAGAAGTACTCCAGTGGATGCAAATGGTGTGCCGGTCAGAGGGTACAGAAAACGAATGCATGGTGAATGGAAGGCAAAGGAACTATTCGAAATTACTGAGCAGAGATCAACCACCTTCTCTTCATAGATGATCTGAAACTGTATGGCAAAAATGAGGCACAAGTGAGTTCCCTGGTGAACACGGATCATCGATTTAGCAGAGATGTTAAAATAGAATTTGGAGTCAAAAAATGCTGAGTGATCTACCTAAAGGGAGGCAAGGTACAATCCCTGGCAGGGATAGAATTACCGAGACGCCATTAAGTAAATTGAAATAGAAGGGAACAAATACCTAGGAGTACTGGAGTACAACGAAATAATGGAAGACGAGATGAAAGAGTAAATGAGGATGGAGTATTTCCCAAGACTGAGATTGGTGCTACGCGCAAAATTGACTGGATGGAATAAAATCCAGGCAGTTAATACGTGGGCGGTGGCATCATTTCGGTATGGCGCAGGAATCATAAAATGGCCTAAATAACAGAGATCAGCCTCTTGGTTTAGTGGTACGGAATGTTTTTCACGTATACATTTACTTGTTTCATTTACTTTTGTTTTCATGACGTAAAAAGCGACGTTTGCCTTGAACTCAAAGCTGTAGATAGTTATGTATGTATGTACGTCTGAATGGAAGCAAGTGGCTGTACGTGTGTGCGTGCACGCCTTGTTCAGCTGTATGTATTTGTATTTAGTCACACACGCACACAAACACACACATACATCCATTATCTTTCATATACACATACACACATAAATACATATGCATACGACGTAGAAACAGACATTTGCTTTGAACTCAGAGTAGAAACTGAAAGCTGTAGTTATGTATGTAAGACATTACCGAGTGTGATACACACCAAAAAAATAACATTAGCGTATTAATATTATAGATGATAATTTTTATTTCAAAGAGCCAATTTCTAAGTTTCTTTAGATTAAATGGTTTTCCACTATGTTTAAACAATTTCCATTGCTAGGTCTATGGGTCTGTTAGATAAGTACAGTTATTATTACTATTACTTCATAAACTCAGTAAAAGTTCCAGGATAATCTAGACTGAGATTATCTCCAGAATCTATTCTTTAGATCCAAACATCTAGCTACTGAATCTTTAGATGATCCAGCATATTAGTTTCATTACACCTTATGATTAACTTATGTTGTAACTTTTACTCCAACTTCTAATTAAAAATCAACCACTTTCATCACCCATTCAGCCTTGTGAGTGGATTTGGTATTAAGAAACTCAAAGAAGCCTGTTGTATATATATGTATATATCTATGTGTGTGTGTTTGTCCTCCACCACTGTTTGACAATTGGTGTTGGTTTGTTTACATCCTCACAAGTTAGCGGTTTGGCAAAAAGAGACAGAGAATTAGTACCAGACTAAAAGTACTGGGGTCAATTTGTTCGACTAAATCTTCAAGGCAGCGCCCCAGTCTAATGGATGAAACAAGTAAAAGATAAAAGATAGATGAAATAGCTACCATCTTTAACATTTAATATCCATCGAAAGAATAAAAAATGTCCATGATATTCCTACTCAGTAAAATCAAAACACATGATTATTTTAGAGACAACAAACTTACCAATTCCATGCTCTTTTGCACGTTCAGTCAACAAATCAGGGTCATGGATCCGTTGAGCGCCAGATAAAATTTCTTCTCCTCGCATAAACATATCATACGAATTTGAAGCTTTCTATAATTGGAAAAAAATAAAAAAATTCATTAAAAGTCATTCTTATAAATCACATTAAATTGTTTACTGATTATCCCCAATGATGAACAACAGTTGATGTTGTAGTTGTTTAGCCTCAGGTTAGCCTTTGTTGAACAGACCTTATGATCAAAGACGTTCAAGCCATGATCATCCCAACTTTGTTTAACGTAGAATGTACTCAAGACTATGTTATCCTGGATATACATATCTCTTTCACTGTTTAAAATGGTAGGATGTGATCTGAGGGAGATTTATCTGCTGTTCCTAGCATATCAAACAACATAGCTCCTTTTTTGGTTGAGAAATTTTAGCTGCTATATTAGAAGATGAAGCAAGATAGCATAAGAAACAACATAATATATAGAAGCTGGGGTGGGGCCCATGATTTCTAGTGTCTATCAAGTATCATATGCAGTGTAACATACTGTCTAAATTATATTAACAACTATAAAATGAAGACAATATTTATTGATTTTGAATGTTTTCTCCTTCTGAAATATATTTTAAAGAAAATCTATTCCATATTGTTTTGTTTATGAAACTGGGGTATTGACTGAAAGCTCAATTTCATCAGTTATTCAATCTCATTAATGACATGAACATCAAAGGCTTTTTTTCTTTTCTGATAGCTTAGAGTAGACAGGCCAGTATTGATAAATCTTTATAGCACTTTCTAGACTTGTGGGAGAAAGAACAGAAGGAAACTATGATTCATGGAGTTGCTGCAGTAGCAAATAGTATATCTATCCTTCAACTGTTTACAGCTGAGTGAGTTCTTAAAGACCAGGTAGTGGTATTAAACCAAGTAATAGTTAAGTCTTTTCACTACAATCACCACCCAACAGCAGATGCAGTCCACCTGACAGAGTTCCCACATAGTGTTGTCTATTTAATTTCAATAGGCGCGGTGTGGCTGTGTGGTAAGAAGCTTGCTTCCCAACCACATGGTTCTGGGTTCAATCCCACTGCGT
>JAOPUL010002510.1:18613440-18625868 GCA_027564515.1 Octopus rubescens
ATGTATGTATGTATGTATGTATGTATGTATGTATGTATGTATGTATGTATGTATGTATGCATGTATGTGTGTATGTAAGTATGTATGCATGTTCTCTTCTGAATTTAATTATTTAAAATCTTCCTCAGAGGAAGGAGCTGGTTTCTAATAAAGATATATACCTCCATCGTTGGAATGTAGATAAGGAAAACAATGTCCCCTTTTAAACCTGATAAAACTCTTCAATACTTTTACTGTTCCACTTAGTTAGTTGCATGATTTCTTTCTTTGAAAATCCAAGCTTATCAATAGTGTTAGAGAGGCATTTACTCACAAAACTAAGTGCACCAAATGTTATTGGTTCAAATGTAAATTTGTAATCTGGATATAGAAGTTTGGAGTTTCGACGCAGGTGTCCATAGCTATGCTCATTCCCTTGGCCTCTATGACGGTACATTCTTTTTCGTGTCTGTCCCTCCCAAAAAATATTTGTTATGTTATTTATACTTGATAGTTGATTTTATGGGAATGTTCCACCAGTATTTCTTGTGTTGATGTTTGTGTACGTATTCAATATTAGACAAGCACCAACCTCGTTGCTAATACCATGGCCAACATTTTGAACACTGCATTTAGCAGAGTTATGGGCCAAATGTTATCAATACGCTCCCCCCTCCACATTCGAGTCTTTTCTCAGCAACGCCACGGCCCCTCGGCTCCCAATACTAGGAAATCTCCCATTTTGTCTCCAGTTGCACTAAACGTTTGCCAAGAGGCCAGCGAACAAGTCTGGCATGTAAGCGTAAAGCTCGGAAGGCACACCATCCAAACCAGGCGATTTACCCTACGTGAAGCTACTCATTGCTTCCGGTATTTCAGAAGATGTTATCAGCCTTTCGCAGCGCTCCACATCCGTCGTCGAGAGCCGCGGCTGTCCGTTGAGGTAGGAAGTGAAATCGATCCTGCTCACCGCTACTCCCGAGCAGTTGTGCGAAGCGCTGTTTAAAGGCCGCACACATGTTTCGGATGCATTAACATTTGCTCATTGTGGTCCGGTAGAGATCGGATTGTAGATTTATTGCCACGCAGTGCCTCTGCCACTCCGGCCGATTGAACGGCTTTCGTTCCTTCATATCTAAGAGCATGCACCTTGGCTCTGATAACGCAACCTTAGTGTTTCGCTTTGAAGAACTGGTCGAGTGCCAATCTCGCTGCGAGAACGTCGGACGCGATGCCTGTTTTAATAGCCTCACCTTGACTAACCGTGCATCTACTTTGTTTCTTTCTACTGCTAGTCCTTTGCTAGACCTTATCGATTCTATTCTTATCGCTCTTTTTTAGAGCGAACCACCATTTATTGATGAGGATTACACCCATCAACGCTCGTTTAACTAATTCGCTAATCCGATCTCTGAAATCTTTGCTCGCCGACAAGGATATGTTCAGCTTCCAGTAACCGGGTTCCAGTCTATGGAGCTTATGTAAATCGACTGTAGAGATCACAAATTTGTGGTCTGTGTAGTCGACTAGTTTAAATTATGGAAAACCTATGCTATAATTATCTGCTTCTCTACAGCATACTCTATCTAGATACGTTCTGGATTATCCGATTCGGTTTGACTAGGTCCACACAGGCGAATAAGGGAAATGCAGACGATACCTGTAAGAGACTTGGAAAAGTATGACCAGATTTGCGAGGGTATTGCACCCTCTTCCCCTCTCTGCTACGCCCACACAGTCCCAGTGTGTATCTAAGATTCCGTTCCAATCTCCGACTAACACTAAAGAAGAAATCTGGACGCCCTACCCTTATCTGGACAAAGATGGCAACTAACTTCAAAGTATTTCGTTCTCTGCCGGGCAGATCCAGCACCACCGACCTACCTTCGGTATCCAGGAAGATGTTCCGTATCGCGAAATCCAGATTTTTCCGAAACAAACGGTGACTCCGGTTCCTGCTCCCGGACGACTTGGAGATGCATACACCTCATAGCCTCCGTAAAGGGGTTGGAAATGTTATGTCATGGAAACTCCGGTTTCACTAATGGCTACCACGTCGACATTCATTGACCTGAGGTCGTTGAGCTGGTGATCCCGCTTCCAAGGGGACTCCAGAGCCTGTTCTGAGCACGGACATGTTATTGGAAAAATAATGTAATTACTTACATTTGTGTGGAGAGGTTGTTTGTCACAAGTATTCACTTGGTGATTTTGCCTCGAAAATCCTCAATTCCCCGTGGGGAATTGGTGTTTTAGTGTGTGTAAATACTTTGTGTTGTTCGAATGATTTGTATGTGTGTAGGTATGGAGATTGTTGGCGTTATAAAATGCGTTTGTGTTATTTTAGTGTGTGTTTTATGTACCTCATGAACTCGGCGTTTTGGGAGAGTTCCCTCTCTCCTTCAATATGGGACAGAAAGTTTTAGGTGAGTGGTCGAAAAGCAGATGTGGCACTTGGCCTTCCTTCCTTCCAGTCTAACTGTTATGATGATGCTTCCTGGAAGATGTATTTGGACTAAGGTTATAGGTTGTAACCCGCTACCCATAAAAATCCTATCAGAATAAGGCCAAGCCTGTGTCAAAACAGCAATAATAATAATAATAGGATTCAACTCCGCGCTGAATAAAACATGGACGTTCACTGGGAGGCTCTCTCTCCCCACCCAAAAAAAAAACGTATTTAATCCAACAACGTCGGTGCTATAGAAGGAAGATCACACTGGACATCTATTGGAAAGGTTCCATTAAAGCAAAGTAATTAAAACGTCCGGAGGATTATTGTCATAGATAGCATAGTTTCTTTCTTTTATGCATGATATTTCGGTGTGACATGCGTAAAAAATAGAGGCCAACACCAGGAGCTCTGGAAAGACAGTAAGTACGTAAATTAATTAATTAATTAATTAATTAATTAGGTCGACAGGCAACTATTTATGCATACACATATGCATTTCAATTATGAAACTTAAACAATCATTACACGCGCTCACACGTACACGCACACACACACACAGACACACACACACACACACACACACACACACACACACACACACACAAATACACCTATCACTAGCGAACCAAAATAAAACCAAAACAGAGAGATTTTCCACGAACAAACACAAAAAAGTGTAAATTGGTCACTGAGTTTAGAACACCACCGGAAATATGTCTACCAAAAAAGAAATAGAGGCGAATTTCGATCTATTGGCCTCATACGATATGATATGATAAACAATTCCACTCAAATTATTTAGAAGCAGTGTCCTGTCATAAAGTTGACTGAACAAACAGACACTTCTGCTAACGCCACCGTCAATAGAAACGGTGTCCAGTCAAAATGTTAACACTGAAGAAATAAACCTTTCTTCTAAGGTCACTGTCACAGAAGCGGTGTGCTGTCAAAAGGTTGACTCTGAACAAACATACCTTTCTAATGTCAACGTCAATCGTTTAATGACAAGCCAAAACTCATGCCGGAACGGTCATCATCCGGAACAACAAGGCCCGCGTTACCCAGTAGGGAACCAGACTGAGATTGAAAAGTTTGCTGCTGGAACACACTCCCAAGAATAAGATCTACCAGGTAACCAGAACCAGGATAATCCTAATGCTGGACCTGTAGTGACACCACCAAAAACGCATAAAATGGACCAGAGAGGACTATAGAGATGTTCTGAAAGCTTTTTATTCAGCCCAACAATATCCTCAGTGTACAATATTCAACCCAAACAATATCCTCAGTGTGCAAAAATACATCGTTGGAGAAATTCAGTAGGCAATGAGTTACGTAGATATATAGATGCTAATACATTACGTAATGTACGTAGAGATATAATTAAAAATAAAAGACTAACTGACGCTGAAAAGGACGAAATTAAGACACAAATATTTCATGGTAGACCAAATGAAAACAGCAACAACGTAGATGAAATAGGTAACAGTAGCACAGAACCCAGTGTACGAGCAGTAAATCAACTTCCCAATGAGGAAGCTAAACAAAGAATAGTAAAGAGAAGAGATCTGGAAAAAGAAGATAACGTAGACCTACCTCACGCAAACCAAAATGGATATGACATAGAATTTGAGGTGAATAATAGAGAAAAGATTACGGAAGCAAAATAGGTCATTATGAGTGAACTAAGCAAGATTTACTTTGCTGACATTTTTAATAGAGAACCACTACCAAAGTTTTCAAACGGCACAAGGAATAACAACAAAACCATGATATATAACGTTGCCCTAGGACAGATCTTAAGAAATAAGTGGAATGATCTAACAACCTTAAATAATCTCCTATATTCCACTGCCAACGTAGTAACTGCTCAACTAGGTATTAAGATGGCAAAGAAAACGGCCAGACATGTCAATAAACCTGCTAAGTGGAAAGTAGCAATACAAAAAGAGATTGAATCTCTGCGGCGGATGTATCAGTTCTCGATGAACTTGCTAGAGGAATAAGTATTAAGTCGAGAAAAGCTAAAATAACTCGATCAGAAATATAAAATCAAAGATTTTATAAATTTACCTGCAACTAAGAAACTGTTCAAATAGCGTATACATTTGAAAGTCCAACAGCTTAGAAGTTATGATAAAAGAAACAAATTCTACTGACAATACACATTTTTGAAAGCTGATGCAGAGAAATTTTATAGGGAAATTGGCAAAATTAGAATACACATAGAAGAGCCACCTAAAATTGAGGGAGCGGAAGAGTGCTATAAGAAGATATGGACCAACTAAAAAGAGTTTAATGCTGATGCTGACTAGATAGAACGGTAAAAAAGAGACTGGATGAACTTGAAGAACGGAAGTCGGAGGCAATAGGAATAGAAAAGATAAGATGTCTCCTTAGAAAAGCAAATAAATGGAAAACGGCAGTTCTGGATCAGATCCCTAACTTCTGGTTGAATTGTTTCATAGAAGTACACGTAAATCTCGTTGTATCCCTAACTGATATCATTCAGAACCCAAAGCAAATACCTGCCAGGCTGACTGAAGGAACAACCTACCTACTAGCTAAAAAAGAAGACGCAAAACCCCAAAGAGCTACCGACCAATAACACGTCTCAACACCACCTACAAGTTCCTCACATCCAAAATAACTGAAAGAATGTACGCTTACCTTCAACAAGTCTCTATCCTTTCACAAGCTCCAAACGGTTATGAAAGAAATTCTTATGCGTGCAAAGACCAATTGCTTATAAATAGAATGATTGTAGAAAATTGCCGGAGCAAAAACAAAATCCTGAGTATGGTATGGATAGACTACAGGAAAGCGTTTGACAGTGTCCCACATAAATGGATACTCAAAGCCCTTGATATATATACAAGATCTCTCTTGTCATCTCATCTATTACAGAATAGCATGGCCAAGTGGAAAACACGTATCTTTCTAAGTCATAGTAATGGGATGAACCAATGAAAAAGCATCAACATCAAGCGAGGCATCCATTCATTTTTTGCATGACGCTGATCCCACTCTCAAACGAATTGGATAATACCAGATATGGGTACAACAGTTTTAGTAAGATAATAACCATATTTTCTACAGGGACACCCTGAAGCTGTTGGCCAGGAATGACCAAAGAATAGAAGTCCTGCTAACAACTTTTAAAGAGTATAGCAATGACATCGAGATGGATGTTAGCCTCGATAAGTGTGCTAAAGCAACTTTTGTAAGAGGCAAGCTCAGACAAACAGCATCCGTTAAATTAGATATTGACACTATCACCAAGGAACCTTACCCACAAGTAAAGTATAAATACCTAGGAATAAGTGAAGGAAAATTTAAGAAAGGAGTACTATAGGATAATAAAACTTGTACTGAAGACTGAACTAAAAAATAGCATTGCAGCCATTAACACCCTATCATTTCAAGTACAGTTTTAACATCATTAACTGGAATCTTACGGAACTCCAACGTCTAGACAGGAAGAAACGAAAAGTATTGATATCCAAAACATGCACCGCTCTAAGGTGGACGTACACTGCTTGTACCTAACTAGAAGCAATGGGGAGAAAGGAACGATACAATTAGAACTGTGTTATAAGACGTCCACTATATGAATGAACAGGCATTTATCCAGTACAAAGGACTGGATGCTGCTGCGAATTGTGAGCGAACATAGTAGCAGCTAAAAACTGCATTCTATTGTCAAGGAAACTTATAAGTTCGAAGGGAAACTTGACATTAACCTTCAATTAGATAAAGAGCATCAAGCCACTGCTAGGAAGCAAGCAGAACGAACCAAGCAGACTGCACATAAGAACGGGCAGAACAAATTGAGATGCGGTGGAGAGAGAAGCCCCATCATTCACCGAAGTGTAAATTTGATGGAGACCAAGCAACAACACATCAGTGGCTGAGGATTCAGGATTAAAAGCAGAGACTGAAATCTTCATACTGGCAGCACAAGATCAAAGCTTGCTTACCAGAAAATCACAATCGCTGACAAGTGGTATACTCATCACGCCGAGGCTGTAACTTAGGGTGAAAATGTAATGATTCTGTAGGACTCTCCAGTACATACAGACCGAACCATCAAATACCATAAACCGGATATTGTTTTGAAAGACCAAAACAATGAAGATTGTTCATTGATCGACATGAGCATTCCCTGTGATCATAATATCTCGGGAAGAGAAATTGACAAGCTCAGAACATATAAAGAATTGCTGATTGAAATTAAGAGAACGTGGCATCTCAAGGCGGTTACAATACTAGTTGTTGTAGGAGTACTAGGGATGATCAAGAAAGGAACTGGGAATTGTTTGCGAATGATACTTGGCTTACCATTCCTGCAAAAATGCAAAAGATTGTCTTAAATCATACGTCACACGTATTAAGAAGAGTATTGTCGATGTGAGAACTATTATCACCAATGTATTTTAATTATATTTTATTTTTTACCATTTCTTTTCTGTGCATAACTTCATCGCACTCTAAAAATGAACAAACTAATGTGTTTAGTTTACTGGCCTACCAATATATACAGTGAGGTTCTTTGTCCTAGGAGTCGGGTAGAGAAGGGTATGTTTAAAGTGAGTACCCAGAGACTAGTAGACCAGGCTAATGCTATTAGGAGAAGAAAGCGGATGACAGAATAGGAGCTGGAAGAGATCGTGAAAGAACTGAAAAAGAGAGACCAATCAACAACATAAGAGACACAGTCCAATCCAAAGATTAACGTAAAACGAAAAAGAATAATAGCACTACCAATCAGGAAGGTACAACGGGCACCAGCGACTTAAGCGAGGAAAATCAGAATTTGTTATGTGAGTTGCAGGAAGCAATGAATAAAGAATAAAGAAAAAGATTACCAGCATTAAAAGGTGCCATTAGAAAGTGGTTGCTAGATATGGCTAGGAAAGTAAGTTCTGTTATGAGTAAGTTAGATACTAAAAATATAGGTGACACTAACTTATTTATCAATGTAGGAGAGGTAGCAGTTACTATACGATTAGGTATTACTCAAAGTAAGATTAGGAAAGAGCAAATGTGGAGAAGAATATTCGAAAATAAAGTCTGGGTTTAAGACACGATCTGAAAATAATAGAAAACTTCAAACTGGACGACTTATGAAACACAAGATTAACATCTTCTCTTGAGAAAAATATTTAATCAAAGTCAAAAGATTTGGGATACTCATGGAAGAGTTGAAACAACGTATCATATCAAAAGCAGGTAAGCTTTCCAGATACCAGAAAACAATACATCAGTATCAACAGAACAGATTGTTTCAGACAGACCAGAGAAATTGTATAACCAACTAAAAAGTGTAGGAGTAAGTACTGAAGATGAGAAACCAAATGCAGAAGAAGGTAAAAGTTATGGGGTAATATTTGGGATAAGCCTGGCAAACATAATGCAGATGTAACATTGTTAACGAAAGAAAGGGAAAAAGTAATTAGTGAGAAGCAGGCAGACTTAAAACGATCAAGTGCATTGATGAGTATAGTCTTAGGGCTAGTGCCGAATTAGAAGCGCTCAGGATCAGATTTATTTCAAGGGTTCTCGTTAAAGAAATTTAGTAGCTTACATGGGAGACTGAGCGAACACTTCAAGATATCCTGAGCGTAGGAGTAATACCATATTGGATGTCCAGACTGAGAATATTACACCTAATGAAAGACAGAAGAAGAAGGCAGTATCGCTAGTTACTATATCGCTAATATATGCCAATTACTTGCTTTCCATTAGTGTGGAAGCTGTTAACGGGAATGCTCTCAGAAAGAGTTTACGAACACATTGAAAGCCAGAACTTGCTGTCAGAAGAAACACTGAAAGTTTGCAGGAAGGAGGCTAGATAAAGCAGTTCTAAAAGAAGTGAAATCTAGAACAACAAATTTAGCAATAGCATGGATGGATTATACGAAAGCCTATGACATGAATCCACATTCAGGGATAAGTGGATGTCTGAGTATATTCAATATTGCAGACAACATAAGAGAAGTAATGAAGAAATGGAAAGTAGATCTCTACTCAGGTGACACAAATTTAGGAAAAGTTAATATCAAGAGAGGAATTTTTCAAGGAGACTTGTTATCTCGTTTAATATTTGTGTTATGCTTAACCTCCTCAGTTTAGAAATAAGAGAGAAGATAAAGGCAGTGTATCAGTTTAGAGATAGTAGAGCAAAATTAATCATTTGCCCTACATGGATGATCTGAAGCTTCTTAGTAAGACGGCAAAAGAGATGGACGTCTTAACTCAAACTAAGACTCTTCAGTAAAGATATAGATATTGCATTTGGCATAGAAAATTGAGCAATACTAGTCGTAAAAAAAGAGACAGGTAGTCAATAGTGAAGGCATCTACTTACCAGATGGCCGGACATTAAAACCATTGAAAGAAGGAGAAGGTTATAAGTACCTAGGAGTATTAGAATCTGACAGAGTATTAACTAAAGTAATGAAAACGAAAATCGAGAAGGAGCACATCAGAAGGATGAAAAAGCTAACGATGTCAAAGCTAAATGGTCAGAATCTAGTGAAGGCTGTAAATATCTGGGCAATATCGATAGTTAGCTATTCAACTGCTTTTGTAGACTGGACAAAATCTGAATTACCAAATCTAAACAGAAGGAATTCAATATGAATGGAAGACTTCACTCAAGAGCAGGACTAGCAAGATTATACTTACCGAGAAAGGAAGGTGGTACAGGGTTAATATCAATAGAAGACTGCGTAGAGTTAGTTAGAGTAGATATAACCGCCTATGTAGGTAATAGTGATGAAATGTTATTAAGAGCTACTAGAATAATTGTAGGACATATGGAAACCAGAAAGCCAAATGAAGATTACTAGATTCTCATAGATAATTGCAGGAAACAGTAATAGGGACACATGGTTATGGTTGGAGAAAAGAAGGCTGAAAATCGAGACAGAAAGTTTGCTAGTAGCAGCACAAGATCAAGCATTGAGGACTAATTGGACAAAATCCACGTAGATTCCCAATGTAGGTTATACAACTCAATAGAAGAAAATGTTACTCATATAGTAAGTAAATGTAGCATGCTGACGCAGAAAGATGCAGGAAAAGTCATGACCACCTAGGAAGAATAATCCACTGGGAGTTATGTAGAAAGTTATGATTTGACCATATTGATAAATGGTATGAACATGAACCAAGTAAAGTGCTAGGAAATAAGAAATATAAGACGTTGTTGGATTTTAACATTCTGACTGACAGAAGCTAAAAGGCCTGATTTAGTAGTATTATGCAAAGAGAATAGAAAGCAGCAGATAATAGACTTTACAGTCCCAAATGTAGAGAAAGTTTATTTAAAAGGTACAGAGAAAATAGCAAAGCAGCAGGACCTAGCCATCGAGTTACAGAGGTTATTGAAAGTGTGAGTAAAATGTATCCCTGTCGTTATAGGTACATTAGGAACTATCCCTAAATAGTTGAACAGATGGATAGCGGAAATAGGCATAAAATCTAGTTTAGTGCAACTACAGGAAACAGTGCTATTAGAGACAGCTAGAATACTTAGGAAGTTTCTTGGCATCTAATGTTACTTGTGGTAGCCCGATGTTAGAATTTCTTTTTCCAATAGTTTAATCCATTGGGCCTATATGTAATAATGAGAATAATAGTAATAAAGGTACCCGAACTGCTAGTTTTTGGATGAAGAACATGAAACTTCTAATTGGGAGATTTTTAATAGAAAAATATGTCGAGTTGACCTATCGCAAATCGACTGAATAATGTTAAGAAGCATTATGTTGTTTAGCGCTAAAATGTAAATTATTTAAAAGTATGTTAGAACATATCTATGAATATTCAGAGGAATACAGCCCACTCCCTAATGAACAGAAAGGATAATGAAATAATTTAAGATGTACAAATATTCAGCATTTAATCGTTAAATCGTTATCAGAAACTGCAAAGAAAGCAATATCGTAAAGAAATGTGTTGGATCGATTACAATAAATGTATGCCACTTTCCTTCACTCTTTGATTTTCAAGGTACTCAACATCTTCAAATTTGCAAATAACATTGCTACACAGATACATGAAAGGATATGGAATAGAGAATCAAAACAAATAACATGAAGCCCCTTGGAAATGACAAAACAGATTCCGCCAAGAAATCAAGACCATTATTTTTCGATAGTCCAGCACCCTTACTATTTGTTAATATTTTAATTTCACTCTCCTTAGAGATAATAAATGTAGAAGTTGGCATATTCTGGGAAGCGATCAAGGAATAATTCAAAATGTGTTATTCATGGATGAGCTAATGCTATATCGTAATATGTAGAGAGAACTGTATAAACTTATCTGTGATGTGCGAGAGTTTAGAAATGACATCAGTTTAGCATTTTGTATTTCTAGCTGTGAGGTTCTTGTGATGAACAAACGGCATTAACGTAAAACTCACAGAAAAATCTACCAAATGATAATAAAGGAGACTAATAGAGATAATCGCTATAAATATTTGGAATGTTGGAAGCTTTTGATATGAACGATAGAACAAAGGAAATCAAATTCAGGGGACGATATTTCTGAATATTTATCAGGATATGAAAACCCGAACTCAATGGCATAGACATCACTATTGCCTTAAATTCGAGTGTAGCATCCATCATCAGACACAGAAGTGAAATAATATACGGAGCAATGAAGACTCGAGAAAGTAGATAGAAAACTACAAGAACTTGTAAACTATTCATAGATCGTTGTGACCATGGACAATGGTGATTGATTGTACTTAAGCAGAAAGGATCAGGAAACGGTCATAAAAGTGTAGAAGCCTATGTGAAAGTAGAGGGAGAGCATATAAGAAGTACGTTGCCGAGAGTGAAGAGGTGGTTTTGATAGTTGTACGAAGAATCGCTGTTTTATCTGAAAGAAAGGAAAATGTGAAATTCTCGGAGCCAGAATACAATGCTAGAGAAAAATGTATAGGGGCAGTTTCTTGAAAATATCGATGGAAATCGAGAACAGAAGTCATTTCAATGTCTAAAGACAAGCATGTTGAGGGAAGACACAGATAGAGAAATATATCGGACAATGTACTTCTGTAATCAGAAACAATGTACATAAAACAAACATCTCCGCTACGTGTACAGATGAAGTTATGAGCAAGAAGAGACAGTTACGCCTGTAATTTTTGTGAGTAATACGCTTGATCAATATTCAGTTTTACAAGGACTGGAAAGGTTGCAAAGTTACTACATACATACAATGATGAATTAGTAAAATTGTTAGATTTAAACGAGGAAAGATGGTATGATTACAAAACCGAACATCCTTGAATATCGACATACTAATGGTCTATGGACATTCAAATGGAGGGAGAAATATTAAATCCCCGAATATATGTTGCCTACTGAATGAAAATGATTATGTATAATCGAAATTTTTACCTAAAATTGCAAGGACCTCTATTAAGAACTTCAGGTGAATCTGGAATTTGCATAAACTTATCATTAGCTTAAACCTATCATTAGCCTAGTAGGAGCCGTAGCAATAGTTGCATGAAGTTTAAATGTATTTGAATGAAAATATTGTATATGAAGGAGATTTGATGACTCTACCAAAAGTGTTCGCTTGATTCAGCAACAATTATAAGAGGCTAGATATCTAAGGTAATGATAATGATGATGATAATAATAATAATGATATTCTTATCTTATAAAAGAAAAGCCAATCTCCGTGTATCTCTGTTCGTCACAACATCTTTAAAAGGAAGGGAAAGAAGGGTGGGAAATCAAAATATACGTCACAATGTATTTTTAAAAGGGGAGGAAAATGGTTTGTGAGAGAGAAATATATTGTGTGTGTGTATGTGTAATTGTGTGTGTGGGTCTGGGTGTGTATGTGTGTGTTTGTGAGTGTGTATGTGATAGATATATATATATATAGATAGATTGATAGATAGATAGATAGATAGATAGATAGATAGATAGATAGATAGATAGATAGATAGATAGATAGA
>JAOPUL010002510.1:18680734-18691003 GCA_027564515.1 Octopus rubescens
ATGTATATATATATGTGTGTATATATATTTATATACGCAAGACCGTAAGTTTTTTTTATTCTGATAATAATGTCATATCCAAACATAGATTTGGTATTTTCATGTTTTTTTTCTTTTATTTCATTTAGTTTTTTATGACTCTATTGTGTGTGTGTGTGTGTGTGTGTGTGTGTGTGTATATATAGATATATGAGAGAGAGTGAGATGTGAGGAGGAAGACGGACATTAAATAGAGAACAGAAACAAACAGATCAAAGAGAACACAAGAAAATCTCCACATAGCATGGTCTTCTTTGATAACAATGTGTGAACTATTTAATGATATTGTAATTCATGTCTTTTCCCCTCTTCTTTGTGTTTCGTTCTCATTCACCTCTTCATCCACAAAATTATGTCATTATATAATGATGATGATAATTTACAGACACACACACATACATACATATATATGTATCTATATATAAATGAATAAAGATAAACAATGGATAACTGTCAAATCATTACAGCTGTTTCCAACTCCATTTTTTAAATTGATAATCAGTTTTCTTCAGATGAATACATGGACTATAACAATTTAGGACATATCAAGAAAATCAATTTTAATTTTCTGAATATCCACAGACAACATGCACATTTAGTGATTCTGCAACTCACGCCAGTTACATAATCATGTATCTATATAGTACAGGGTGATTGAAAAGTAACTCCCTGTACCTCACCATGCTGCAGGATGAAATCTGGTCAGTTATCAGTACTTGGGGAGAATATTGAAGATTTGGTTTCCATGCAAGATGGCACCCCTCCACATTTTGCTATTGTTGTTCATGAATGGCTCAATGCCCACTTCCCTGGGAGATGGATGGGTCGTCGTGGTCTGCATGAGTGGCCAGCCAGAAGCCCTGACTTAACACCTTGCGACTTTTTTCTTTGGGGTTGGTTAAAGGAGCAGGTCTACTCTCCTAGACCAACAACTTTGGAAGAACTTGAAGGGCAGAATAACGAGAAGTTATGTCTTCCATCCCACAAGAGTTCCTGGTGAAATCAGTTGATGCGGTTCCCAGGCAGCTTGAGAAACTGGTGGTGAATGCTGATGCTCATATCGAATTTTAAATAAAACTTCATGCTATACACTTTCTTCTCACATTCATTTCTTGTAAAAAATTGTAGTTAAGAAATAAATTATCAGAATTTTAAAATAGGGAGTTACTTTTCAATTACCCTGTGTATATATATATATATATACACACACTCACATATAAACTAATATTAACATATTGATATACATATAAATACTTCTGTACAGAGGCGTCAATTTCGTGAGCACCAATGAATTTTCCCAAAATCAAAATCTAGGAATTGTACTGTAAGCATTTATATATATATTTTTCATTTCACTATGCTCAATTCTAAAAAGCTATACAATTAATAGTAACCTTCATCCTACTCACCTAAATAATTAATGGCTCTTGTACCAAAATCTTAGTGCAACTCGAATTCTACCTTTTAAAATTGAATTACAGTCATGGTGAAAAGCAAAACCACGAAATACAGAGTTGTTGTTATTGTTGCTATAGTGTAGTCTTATGTGAACTCTGAAGAAGCAGACATATGATCAAAGGATTTCCGTCTTTGACAGCACATTTGAGTTTCTGAATTTCATTATTCAATATGTTCTTCCATTTTAAGTCAGTAGGGTACACATTCATAGGAATTAGACTGCTAATTCTAACAACAAAAGACCATTCTAGAATCTCTTACAATGTGAAGTGACAGCTATTAATAGATAAAAGAACTCTACAACATAGAATACGTATTTACAGCAATTGTAACAAAACAGACACACACACACAAGTATGTCTGTATGCATATAAGTATACACACATCATCATCATTCCTTAACGTCCGTTTTCTATGTTGGCATGGGTTGCATGGTTCAACCAGAGCTGGCAAACCAGAGAGCTGTACCAGGTTCCAGTCTGATTTGGCTTGGTTTCTATGGCTGGATGCCCTTCCTAACACCAACCACTTCAGTGTGTGGTGGGTGCTTTTAATGTGGCACTGCACGGGCTCATGTAACGTGGCACCAGCACGAGTGCATTTTATGTAGCACCAGCACAGGAGCCTCGCAGGCCAATCCTCATACACCAGTGGGAGCAGCCTTAACACTTCTGCTGCGTGGGCCGTTCTTTTTGAGTACAGCAAGGTGCCAGATATCTCGGTTCAGCATCCTGAGGTCGTCCCATGTCTTCCACATGTCCCATCCACTTTGAGTGATTGGCACTTCTTGAAGAAATTGTCGGCATCCATCTGCATCACATGACCAAACCAGTGCAGTCTTCTCTCTCAATACACTACATCTAATTCCTCTTATGCCTAACTTCTCTCTCAATACACTAGTACTGTTGAATATGTACACTTACATTACACATCCGGCAGAGCATACTAGCCTCATTCTTCTCTAGCCTTCACAAGTCCTCTGCATTCAGGGCCCATGTCTCACTACCATGTAGAATTGCTGTTCGTATACATACATCATACAATCTTCCTTTCATTCGGAGAAACCTTTGGTTGCCAACACAACTAAAAGCTCTCTGAATTTTCTCCATCTTATTCTAGCCATTACACACTCTGTACATCCTCCCCCACTACTAATTTTGTCCCCTAGGTAGCAGAAATCATCCACTACCTTTAATGAGCTTCTGGGATATTTGATAAAATAAATTTCCCGAGTATCAGTTGTTTTTATGGCTCCTGGGCATCTTCCACATACGAACACTACTTTCTCTGATAACCATCCTATTATTCCACTGCACCTCTTGTGTGTCCATAGCTTACACTGGGTACACCGCATGGAATTCCTGCCTACACCTTTCCTACAAATCGAACGGGGCCACTTACCAGAAGGGAGTGGAGTCCTGGCTGTTTTCTTGCTTACTAAGACCTTAGTCTTTGTGCCAAGTTAACCTTAAGGCCCTTATATTCTAGGTTAGCAGATTATATATCAGAGCTAGAAAAGAAATTCCAGGTGTATCCAATAATAATATTGATATTCTTATATCAATTATATATCACTAAAACTGCAAATCATGGGCTATACACTTCAAAAAAGTCCAACACAGCAATTTGCAAAGTCATGTATGATAATTGTGATTCTTACTGTTGAATCATAACATTTCCACTCAGGGGTGGTGCTGGATGTCATGCAAGCATCTGATTGAGGGTAACACTGGTCAATGCCTTCTCCTTCATCAACAGCCCAAGAAATTGCCACAAAATGAAAATAACACTAGCCTTATATGTGGTTATGCCATTCCTATCAAGGAGTTGATTGATGGTGCAGGGTAAACTACATGATTATACATATTCCACAGCTTATAGGGAAAACATGGAGCTTGTATGTTACATCAACCCATTCTTCCAATACTTGTATCTTTGAAGTAGTCTATAATAGGATCAGTTTCAGGTGACACAGTCTCTCAAATGTGTGTCACTTTATCTGGTGTAATGAACAGCAAAGCTGGTAGCATATTAACTTGCAGGGCAAACTCAATGTCATTTCAATGATATTTTGCTTGCAATCCCTCACATTGCAACTTGTGATAACTCTCCTCTTGATTTCCTGCTGTACAAACAGGACTTCTGGGTGAAGTATGCCAGCAGCATGAGTATGATCCTTTACATAACTTACTCCTTAATTTCCACAAACCTTAACTTGGGCTTCACAGTTGCTATGCTGCTGATTCTTACATTCATAAGAGGGAAGATATGGGATGAAGTACTGAAGGACGAGCTCAGAACACTGAACCTTTCAGACGAGATGACAAAAGACTGGGATACCTGGCGCCTTGCTGTCCTCAAAAAGATCCTCCACAGCAGAAGTGTTAAAGCTGCATCCCCTGGTGAGGAGAATTGGCCTTCAAGAGTCTTGTGCCGGTGACACGTAAAAAACACTCATACTGGTGCCACGGAATTGTGCCTGTGCAGTTCCACATTAAAAGCAATGCCATGTTAAAAGCGCTTGTGCTAGTGCCATGTAAAAAGGCCTGTGCTGTGCAACATAAAAGCACCTAGCACACACTCCTTTAGGAAGGGCATCCAGCTGTAGAAACCAATCCCAACCAGACTGGAACCTGGTGCAGCTCTCCAGCTCTGATTGAACCATCCAACCCATGCCAGCATGGAAAACGGATGTTAAATGATGATGATGATGATGATGGATAATTCGTCTTGGTAACAATAAATCATGAAATGTAAAGATTAATTGTCTTTTCTTTTATCTGTTATCTTTTAATTGTTTCAGTCATTAGACTGTGGCCACGCTGGGGCACTGTCTTGAAGGGTTTAGTCGAACAAATCAACCCCAATACTTATTTTCTGTTTAAGCTTCGTACTTATTTTATCAGCATCTTTTTGCCGAACTGCTAGGTTATGAGGACGTAAACAAACCAACACCAGTTGTCAAGCAATGATGGGGTACAAACACAGAAACACACACGTGTGTGTGTATGTATGTATATGCACAACAGGCTTCTTTCAGTTTCCATCTATCAAATCCACTTACAAGGTTTCAGTTGACCCAGGGTTATATTGAATTCATTTGCCCAAAGTGCTGCACAGTGGAACTGAACTCGGAACCATGTGGTTGGGAAGCCAACTTCTTACCACACAGCCATCCCTGTGCCTATTATAATAATTATTCATGCAATTATTAATTATTGTAATTATATAATTGTGAGATTATATTTGTGTCTAGCTGACAGTTTTGCAATTTTAGTCGTATAATGATATAAGGATATAAATCAGTAGATAAAACATGAAATGTAAGATTTAATTATTGTAAATATTAGTTATGCAATAATTAATTATAGTATTCGGTCATCAAATCATGCAAGGTACATGGTGACCCTGTTAGTGCTGGTGTCATGTAAAAAGCTGGTTCCACATAAAAAGCACTTGTGCTGGTTCCCCGTAAAAAGCACTTGTGATGGTTCCAAATAAAAAGCACTGGTGCTGGTTCCACATAAAAAGCTTTGGTGATGGCGCCATGTAAAAAGCACTGGTGCTGGTTCCACATAAAACGCATTGGTACTGGTTCCACATAAAAAGCACTGCTGCTGGTGCCACGTAAAATGCACCCAGTACACTCTGTAAAGTGGTTGGCATTAGTAAGGGCATCCAGCCATAGAAACCATGCTAGAACTGACAATGGAACCTGGTGCGACTCCTGGCTTTGCCAGCTCCTGTCAAACTGTCCAACCCATGTCAGCATAGAAAACAGACATTAAATTATGACAATATTTTATGTTTAGTTTACAATTAGCAATTTTAGTCTCTTAATTATATTGACATATGAATATATATCATATTGACTACTGGATAAAACATGAAAATAAAACCCTAACTAGTTTTATTAGTAATTCTTTTTTTGGAACAGTGGATCTTGAAGCAAATAAAGCTATAAATAATAGCATGTAAATTTTGGGTTAAAAAACTCTTTGGATAGAAAAAGTCAAAGGCTGGCCATGAAACTTGAACCTACATCTCTAGTAAACATGACAGATGTTCTACCATTGGACCAAAGTAATCCTTCGAATTTCTCTATTTATAGCTTTATATACTTCAAGATTCACCGTTCCAAGAAAGAATTATTTCACGTTCTCTCGAAGTTTATAAATTCTAATGGCATTGAGTTTTATTAGTATTTATTTCCACGCCCCAGGTTGTGCTTTTTGCTATTTTACTCCCGAGTGGAGCAATTGTCAAGAGGGTAGTTGTCAAGAGGGTAGTTGTCCTAGAACCTTCAGAGGTGTAGAAGCCATTATCGTTGTCATCAACCAACATCCATCTTCCATGCTGGCATGGGTTAGATGGTTTGACAGAAGCTGGTAAGCTGGAGAGTTGCACCAGGCTACAGTCATCTCTTTGGGCTTGGTTTCTATGGCTGGATGCCCTTCATAATACCAACCACTTTACAGAGTGTACTGGGTGCTTTATATGTGGCAGCAGCACAGGTGCTTTATATAGGAAACCAGCACGGCTGCTTTATGTGGCACCAGCAAGGGGGTCTTTTTACGTGGCACCAGCACAGGTGTCTTTTTATGTGGCACCACAAGTTTTTTTTTTGTACATGGCACCGACATAAGTGCTTTTTTTTTTTTACATGGCACCGACATAAGTGCTTTTTTTTTTTTACATGGCACCAGTTTTTAAAAAGATCCCATAACATCTGTGAGTCAATGATTGTAGCAAATTGGTGAGTGAATCATTACGAAACAGCCACATCATCCTAGATACATTGATAGTCTTCTGTGGGATGTACTTGACAAGCTCTACTTGCTGTACAGCTGTACAAGCTGTACAGGATGTACTTATCAACAGTCATAACTGATTAAAGCTCAAATATTTTCTTTCTGTCCATTGAGAGGTTATTAAGACTTTGAGATGTGATTTGGGCAAAGTTTAAGATGTCTAAAAGAATTGGGAAAAGCAGGAAAACTGAATTTTTGAAACTGGAAAATCTTTTTTGTCTTTGTTATTTTTACTTGTTTTAGTCATTGGATTGTGGCCATACTGGGGCACCACCTTAAAAAGTTATAGTTGAGCAAATTGGCACCAGTATTATTTTTTATATTTAGTACTTATTTTATTGCTTCTTTTTGCTGAACCACTAAGTTACAGGGACATAAATGAACCAACATCAGTTGTCAGACAGTGGTGGGGGATAAACGCAGATACAAAGATCCACGTACACACACACATACACAACTGACTTCCACACAGTTTCCTTTTACAAAATTCATTCACAAGACTTTAATCATCCCAGGGCTATAATAGAAGATATTTGTCCAAGATGCCGTGCAGTGAGATTGAACCCAAATCCACATGGTTGCAAAGTGAGCTTCTTAACCACACAGCCATGCCTCTACCTAAATTGTAGTTGTTGTTTAGCCCCAGGACAGTCCTGATAGAGTAGAGTTGTGATCATAGTCATTCCAGCCATTTCCACTCTATTATATTTTATATCGTTGATTACATTATCCAGCATTTCTTTCTTATTGTTTTTTAAAAACACTTGTGCCGGTGACACGTTAATAGCACTCGTGCCGGTGACACGTTAATAGCACTCGTGCCGGTGACACGTTAAAAGCACTCATGCTGGTGACACGTTAATAGCACTCGTGCCGGTGACACGTTAATAGCACTCGTGCCGGTGACACGTTAATAGCACTCGTGCTGGTGACAAGTTAGCAGCACTCATGCCAGTGACACGTTAGAAGCACTCATGCCGGTGACACGTTAGAAACACTCGTGCCGGTGACACGTTGAAATCACTCATGCCGGTGACACATTAAAGCACTCGTGCCGGTGACACGTTGCTAGCACTCCTGCAGGTGACACGTTAAAAGTACTTGTGCCAGTGACACGTTAAAAGCACTCGTGCCGGTGATACGTTAGGAGCACTAGCACTGGTGACATGTTAAAAGCACTCGCACCAGTGACATGTTAGAAGTACTCGTGCCGGTGACACATTAAACGCACTTGTGCCAGTGACACATTAAAGGCACCCAGTACACTTTCTGGAGTGGTTGGTGCTAGGAAGGGCATCCAGCCGTAGAAACCATTCCAAAACTGACTGGAGTCTGGTGCAGCTCCCCAGCTTGCCAGTCTCCAGTCAAATCGTCTAATCCATGCCAGCATGGAAAACGGACGCTAAATGATGTTGATGGTGATGATTCTTTCTAATTTTGGCACAAATCCAGTAATTTGGGAACAGTCAATTACATCAACCCCTGTGATAAACTGGTACTTATTTTATTGACCCCCAAAGGGACGAAAGGCAGTGGCATTTGAACGCAGAATGTAAAGAGCTAGAAGAAATCATCATCATCATTGTTTAATGTCCATTTTCCATGCTGGCATGGGTTGGATGGTTTGACAGGAGCTGGCAAGCTGAAGAGCTTCCTGGGCTCCATGTCTGTTTTGGCATGATTTCTATGGTTAGATGCCTTTCCTAACACCAACTACTATACAGAGTGTACAGGATGTTTTTATGCAGCACCAGCAAAGGTGCCTTTTACGCGGCACCAGCATGGGTGCCTTTTACGCGGAACCAGCACGGGTGCCTTTTACATGGCACCACCCCTCATGTGTCCGCAAGATTAGGATCACCCAGCTGAAGAGGAATGCAGGGGACATACCTGTATGCAAGGACAACCATGATTTTACTTAGCTTGATGTGTCTTCTCAAGACATGTCAAATGTCACTAAGTATTTTGTCCAATGTGGGAAAGATTCTGTCAGCTTGCTACCTTAATAATAATAATAATCCTTTTTATTATAGGCACAGGCCTGAAACTTTGGGGGATGGGGCCAGTTGATTACATTGACCCCAGTGCTCAGCTAGTACTTTATAAAGGATGAAAGGCAACATCAACCTGAGTCGAATTTGAAATTGGAAAAACGGACGAAATGTCAATAAGCATTTTGTCTTGCGTGCTAACGATTCTACCAGTTCACCACCTTAATGATAATAATAATCGATTTTATTATTAGCCACAAGGGCTGACAAAAAGGTACATGAAAAGACAATACAATACGATACAATGGGTTTTGAAGCGTGTGATTTTATAATAATAATAATAATGATAATCCCCTTCTTCACCAGATACATCATCATCGTCATCATCGTTTTCAAAGTCGTCATCTTTGTCATCGTCGTCGTCGTGTGCCCTCCTCCTCCTCCTCCTCTTCATTATCATCATCATTATCGTCATCATAACATAATTTACTCGATATCTTCATCATGACTATTGATACTGTCATCAATCTTATTTTCATCATCATCATCATCATCATCATCATCATCATCACCATCTTCCATTCTTATTTGGACAAAATATTATCAATTAACCACTAAATTCACCATCAGTATCTTCCTCCTTCTTTTCTTTCCCTTCGATTTCTATATCCCGCCTTCCTATCCTCCTTTTTTTTTCTTCCTCCTCCTTCTCCTCACCCCTCCTCCCGCCTCCTGTTATTGTCACCACCATCATCGCCATCATAACCATGTGAGTTCTTTACCACCATTGCCCTCTTTCCATCGTAACAAAGACCAACACGACCTCACTGTCGCCAACACAACTCTACCGCCGCCAACACCACGACACCGCCGCCAACACCAATCCACCACCGCCAACACCACGACCCCGCCGCCAACACCACTACACCGCCGCCAACACCACTCCACCACCGCCAGCACCATTGTCTCGTTATGCTCTTGTTCTGATAGATGAATCACATGTCTTTAGTCTTAATTCCATCTCCCCAAACCTTTTGTCTTCGTCAACGACAAATCGAAAGAAAGAAAGAAAGAAAGAGAGAGAGAGAGGGAGAGAGAGAGAGAGGGGGAGAGAGAGAGAGGAGAGAGAGAGGAGAGAGAGAGGAGAGAGAGGGGGGAGAGAGAGAGTCGGATGAGGGGTGTTGGGGAGGCCTGTGTGTTCTGGGATACAACATATTACCTATCCTACCCACCCCTTCATTGATGTATAGATTAAAAAACAACAACAGTAACACAGAACAAACACACAAACAATATGTTACATGCCTCTGTTAGCAGGTAAACTAGATTGCCGAAGGGGTTGGAAGGATGTTCGGAATTCCTCGCAACAGCCTCTACTAAAGATGAAATCTTCAGAAAGGCGTCTCCAAGGATTGTTGACGGATTAGCCTAGCCTACCCATTCCTCTCCGCTTCTTCTCTAATTCCAACATACAACATCTTCTTAAGCCTGACGACAATAGTAAACATTCTGTAAATTTATCAATGTTCAGAGATAAAGCTAAATATTTTTGCAATTTGGTTTCTTCTAGAAACTTCTAAAGTACCATGAATAAATGAATAATAATACAAAAAAGAAATAATAATAAAAGCATAAATAGATAAAATAAGATTGAAAAAGAAACAAAAATCCCCGCAGAAAAGTTTTCAGAAAATGTTATTTTGATATTATATACATACGTACTTACATACATGCCTACATACGTACATATATACATACACATGCATGCATACTTACGAATGTACATTCATACATATATCTTAATATCTACCCAATATTTGTTGTTTTTTAATAATTTATTCACTTACTATATCTATGCGTGTATGTAAGCTTTGCATGCACACATCTACGTATTCATGTGTGTGTACATCTATCTATCTATCTATCTATCTATCTATCTATCTATCTATCTATCTATCTATCTATCTATC
>JAOPUL010002510.1:18787370-18799488 GCA_027564515.1 Octopus rubescens
TATACTGAATAATTAGGCAACACATTTAACAATAAATATTTCTCTCTGCTCCTGTTAAGTTTCAAACTTCTTTCCCTGATTTCTAGTAATGTGAAGCAAACTACTCTAAAAACGTCAGATATATTTTTACCCTATCTTATCTATGCCACATTCTTTCTTCAGTCTCTTTTTATATTATTTATCTATCTGTATTATTTTTTTTATTATTATGCTCTGTTACGTCCCAGAAAGCAAGCTAGGAATGGTGATCAAATGAGTGCTACTTGTACAGCACAGCGGCAGCAACACGTTAGGAAGTGTTGAACGCTTGTGCAATAAACTGAAGTGCTATTAATTTGTTTATCACCTGTAACTCTCAAACGCTCTGTGTGAGGTTATGGAGTATTAATATTTTCCTAATTGTAAACATGCATCATTTCAATGTGTAATTTGACTATAATGCGAGTACAAAAATACGTATGCAACTGCGTCAAATAAAAACCCTCTTGGGTGAATATTTTAGAAGGACACCACTTAAATGTTTAATTGAGTGATGTACAGTTCATTAAGCAAATGCCTAAACTAAGTATGATGGAAATAATTGTGTAAACAATTTGCTGAAAATACTGCCCATGTTTAATGACATTTTCTTGTGGTATCCAGACGTGAAAATGTATAAACTACTAGCACCCTATTTAATGAATCACAATTACAGCAATTAAAACAATAAATGCAAGCTGCTGCTAACCCCCCTTCCCCTAACATCGAAACCTTTACTATTACTAAACAATATTAAAGAAACGATAAAATAGAAATATGTTTTCTAAGAAAGACGTACAAAATACGATAAATTCTTCTAAAGAATTTTATTGAAAACTAAAACGAAAACAAGAATATATATTGTAAGCGAAAGCTATTTATAAGAAAGAAACAAAAATCGGCAGAATTAAACGAGGATTATTTGTGCAATGCAAGGAGAATAAAAACATCAGGCAACGACAGACAAAATGATATTGTAATTTCCATGATATTTTATTAATAAATAATTCCCTTCCACGAATATAAGTCGACATCAGATTAGCTTATATTCTAAATCTCAGTAAATAATAAAAGAAATAAATGAGAGATCAGAAGAGAAAGAATGTCTATTCATTCATGAAGTCGAAAAATAGAAAATTTAGCAAGTCATAAAACAATATCATGACGCAAAAATAGAAGATATTGATTAGTTTAGTGAATACAAAAGCCAAATAGGATTCTATTGTATTTGTATGCGTAAGTGAATGCTTGTGTGTGTGTGTGTTTTTGTGTGTGTGTGTGTGTGTGTGTGTGTGTGTGTGTGTGTGTGTGTGTGTGTGTGTGTGTGTGTGTGTAAGAAAAGAGGGGATATGAAAAAGAGGTGATCTACATGTGTGAGTCAGAGAGAGGGAGGGAGGGAGAGAGAAACAGACAGACAGACAGACAAAGAAAGGGAGGTGGAAGAGAGAGAGAGGGAGCGGGAGGGATTACAAACAGAATGCTGCAATTGGCGCGATCCTTTGTTCACTAAGACCAGGTGTTGAAACAATCCTTGTCTCTTTCCCCCTCATGAATGACAACAAAACACCCGGCTTCAGAATTCCCCTCCCCTTCCCTTTCCCTTTCCTTGCATTGAATTTCTGTTTCGTTATTCATTGGGTGTTTATTCGTTTTTTTTTGTATTTGTTTTTTTATGGGAGGGGAATACTGGTGGCTTTTATTTTTTTGTTTTGACGATTGATGAAGGAGACTGTGTTTTTGTATACACAAGCTTGCACACGCTTACACTCCCCTACTCTTCCCACGCGTGCAACGCGCGTACATATAGACAGACTGGCAAACAGATAGATAGAGAGATACCTGCATGCGTGCACACATAAATACATTCATATATACATATATACATGCATACGTACAACATACATGTGTGTATATATAATAATAATAATGGTTTCAGATTTTGGCACAAAGCCAGCCATTTCGGGAGAGGGGTTTAGCTGATTACATCAACCCTAGTGTTAAACTGGTACTTATTTTATCGACCCCGAAGGATAAAAGGTAAAGTCGACCCGGGCGGAATTTGAACTCAGAACGTAAAGCCGGAAAAATTGCCGCTAAGCAATTCTCCCGGCGCGATAACGACTCTGCCAGCTCGCCGCCTAATAATAATAATAATTGTAATAATAATTGTAAAAAGGACTATAAAAAAGGAAAATAGAGGTGAATTTCGATTTCTGTGACTCAGGCGATCAAGATACGAAAACAATCTCAGGGAACGTCCGAAGACGGTGTTATGTCAAAAAGTCAAAAAGTTATGTCAAAAAGTTAACTGAACAAACAGGCTCCTCTCCTAACGTCACTGTCCAAGCGAAAAACAAAACCAAAAGAGAACGGTGGCCAGATGACGACTACATTGATGTACTATATGCATTCTACACTGCAACACTATACTCGAAACCCACAGGAATAATAAAAGAAACATACGAAATATGGAGACGAATAGATATCGCTATCAGCCGAAATATCACGGAAAATACTCTTGGAAACGTCCGACGATATATCCTGCGATACACCAAAGGGCCCAAGACCGAAATAGACAAACTAATTGGAAAAAATACATACTGAAAATAAAACAAAATACCTAACTACTGAAAACAATGGGCCACAATCAGACAAAAATATCACATCAGACATTATATCTCCGAACACGCATAAGACCCCACAAAGGAAAGAAAAGAACACAACAGAGGTAACAATGCATACAGCAAACAAAAGACTAAACCATAGTAAAATCTATACACAACTACCCAAACCAGGAATAAATAGTACAGCACAGCAAATCAACAACATACATAGACAAGCAAATGCTCAAACACAACAACAACAAACAAAATAACATACACCAAGACAAACCAGCTATAATTGATCAGAAAGTCGATAAATATGAGTCAACGTAAACGTCTCCCCAGACTACAAAAAAATAAATAACTCTGTGAAAGGATAGATAGATACAACAGAACCCTACAAGAAATATTGACCACATCAAAAGATACCCTAGATATGAACGAGCTAAATGACTTGATCTACTCAGCAGCTGTAGTGATATCCGGGGAAACTGTACCTGGCCTTTCCGAAGAAATGTAAAAAATAAACAGCCAAACCCCAAACCGCAAAATTGAAACAGAGCATAATGAATAAAAAATTTAAAAAAAACAGAAGAAAGACTTATCCCGACTCTGTGAAAAAAGATAAAGAGGGGTCAAACATAAAAAATAAGAAGAAGACCTATATAACAAAGCATTACAACATAAAAAAATAAAGAAGATACCTGGGTGGTAAAAGAAAAATATGAACAGGGTATGGCAGCAAAAACATGCCGCATACAAAGGTACGAAACACGTGTACGCTTCTTCAAGAAAATAAAGAATTTGAAATAAACACAGAAAAATCTAGAGAAACTTATACACAAAAAAAACATATCAATAGAGGACATGGAAACAACACCAGAAATTCAGTTATATTGGGAAGGAATATGGAGCAACGAAAAACAACACAACAAAAATGCTCAGTGAATAATCAGGGAAAAGGAAAGGAAGAGCCAAATATCGCTACAGGTATGGCCCATCATCACAAGCCTAGAGATCACGGACACACTGAGGACTACCAACAACTTAAAAACTCCAGAGATAGACAAGATCTCCAATTTCTGGCTGAAAACCTTACCAGTACCCATACTCACATTGCGGCAGCATTTAACTCAATAATAAGCAAGCCAGGATCAACACCAAACTGGATGCTGGAAGGACAAACCAACCTAATTCCTAAAATGAAAGCACAATACACCAACACAATTATAGGCCAATAACATGCCTGTCAACTACCTACAAAACTCTTACATCAGTCATCTACAACCGGCTTATAATACACCTGGAAAAGAACAATGTTTTACCAGAAGAACAAAACGGGTGCTGGAGAGGAATATATGGATGTAAAGAGCAGCTTCTGGTAAATCGAACCATTATAGAAGAGAAAGACAAACCCCAACACGGCTTAGATTGATTACCAGAAAGCATTCAACAGCGTACCACACTCATGGATACTGGAATCTCTCTACACAAATACAGTACCTACAACACTACTAAAATATATCAACCATGCAATGGCAAACTGGAAAACCAGTATAACACTGAACAATGAAGCACAAATCATTAAGACTTGTCCTATATTCATAAGAAGAGGAATTTTTCAAGGAGACACGATGTCACCCCTGCTTTTCTGCTTTGCTCTGACCGCGCTAACAAACATGTTAAATGAAACTACCAATGGTTACAGACGCTATGGACAAACAATAAACCATCTCCTATACATGGATGACTTTCACTGGAAATACCATAGAAGGAGAAGATTAGGAGAGAATACTACAGAAGATTAATATTAAACAATGAACTCAATGCTAAAAATAACATAATAGGGATAAACACGCTAGCCTTACCAGTCATAAAAAACAGTTTCAATATAATAAACCACAAGATAAGTGAATTGAGAAACTTAGATACAACAACCAGGAAACTATTAACGGCATACCGAAGTCAACACCCCAATGCAAATATAGACAGAATATATCTACCCCGGTCAGAAGTAGGCTGCTGCTGACACAGATAGACAACTACTATAAAATAACAACAGTAGGACTAGAACAGTGCTTAGAAACAAAAAGTGGAAGACTACTACATGTAATAAAGCAACACGAAAAAAAGAAAACGCTTTTCTCTATACACAAGGAGGCCACAAAATACAAAACAGAAGCAAACTACACTGATACACTGATCTCAGATGACAACATAGCAGAAATTCTCAAAGAGACAAGAAAAAAACAACATGAAAACAGAACTACAACACATACTAAAGAAGAAATGGAGAGAAAAATGACTTTATATGCCAATACCCTGCAAGGCTCGACAGAGAAGTGAGTCTAAGTAAAAGCCAACAAAGGCTCAAAAGCTCTGGACTAAAAACTGAAATGGAAGGACTGATTCTAGTTGCACAAGATCAATGCCTGAACACAAACAATTATAAAAGCAAAATAATGAACACATGCCCTAATACCAAATGCAGAATGTGCAACCAGCACAATGAGACAGTTGACCACATCATCTCTGGCTGCTCAGTCCTTGCCGAATCTGAATATATATACAGACATGACCGAGTAAGTAGTTATATCCACTGGACAATATGACAACACTACAACATAAAAACTCACAAGAAATAGTGTAAACATGTACCAAACAAGGTACATGGCAATGACCAGGCCACAATCATCTGGATTATGCCTGACCAAACAAGCAAAGAAATAAAAGCCAATCACCCAGATATAAGAATCAAGGATTGAAAAAAAAACACCTGCTTACTCATAGACATTACAGTCCCTTCTGACCAGAATATTGCCAAAAAAAACCAGTGGAGAAATTGTCAAAGTACAAAGACCTCGAAATTGAAGTAGTCAAGATGTAGGGCATGAAGGTGAAAAAAATAACAGTAATAATTAGAACACTGGGTATGATAAAAAAACATATGCAAAAAAATGTGGAAGCTATACCTGAACCCCCAACACTACACACTATCCCCCCAAAATAGCCCTGCTGGGAACAGCCCACATCCTACGCAAGATACTGTCAATTCAATAATACAAATCAAACAAAACAATCCACAAACACAAGACACATTCTATACAGTAAATACCCAATAAATTAAACAACCACCACAACATATACCCAACTCGCAATACACACACAACATACACTCCAAACACTGATACAACAAAATGCTGCAACCAGACCCCATAACAAAAACAAACTGACGCAATATAACACCGGAAAGAACACACAATGCTGCACACACCCCAGCGACATGGAGGTGTAGCAGGTGATGCAGTAGAAATCTGCCTGAAACTACCAAATGTTGAACAACAACAACAACAACAACAATAATAATAGTAATTGATTTTTTTTATTAGCCACAATAATAATAATAATAATAATTGATTTTTTATTAGCCACAACAACAACAATAATAATAATAATAATAAAAATAATATCGAAATATGAACAATACTACTACTACTAATAATAATAATAATTAACCTGTTATGTAACAGAGAAGAACGATAATGTTACAAAGACTATAGTAATATAATAGTATTGACATAACAGGAAGAATAAGAATGAGGAAGAAAGTAGAGAAAGAAGAAAAGAAAAAAAACAAGTGGAAGGGGTGAAGGAAAGAAGCATGTCTTGAACGCTGCTGAAGATGAGTAAAAAACAACACGAACAACAAAAGTCTAATATCAATAATAAAGAAAGAGTATTATGCAATTGCTAGACATCATGTTATTTTCAAAGTATTGATGTTGTAATCGGTGATTTTGATGGCAAATCAATGGCTGTTTGAATGTGTTTGGGGTAAGAGTCTTTGAATTAATTATTCTTCTCAATATCACAGCTTATATTTAAATGACATGGCAACAATTGATTCCTATTTGACAGCAGCTGCTTTCATCACTGAATTATGGTAAGAAGGGTGGATCAGTGGGAGGAGTAGCAGGAAATAGAGAAGTCGACAAAGTTGAAGGCGGGTGGTGGAGGGCAAGAGGAAAACCTGTAGTAAAACCAGCGTCAAGGCCAAAGTGTTTTGGCCGCTTGCAATCTCATAATAAAAAAGCAAGAGCACAGAGAAACAAACAAACCAGCCAGTTGAACACCACTACCAGCATCACGAACAACAACATCAATGACAGCAACAACAGTAGCTGCTGTAGCAAATGGAGAAATAGCAACAACAACAACAAGAAGAATAACAACAGAGAAGAAACAACAACAGCAATAACAACTATTGCAACATCAGTTGAAGATTGAAAAACAAGACTAAACAACAGCTGCTACAAAAACAGTCAATCTATTCAAACTCTCCGGAATGGTTCTGCAACAATAGGATGATCAGCCAGAATTGATGAGGAAATGGTTAAGAGTCGAAGTCAGTCTTTCGTCATATGTTTATTTATTGTTACCCTAGAAAGAAATATCAGTCATGGTGGTCCGGTAGAGCAACAGAGAAAGACTAGATAAACAGAGTTTATTTCATAATATCAGCTAGGTACATGTTCCATTTTCGGCAAAGAGGGAGATTCCGGTGAGGCAATGAATGCTAATATACTGGAGTGGTTAGTGCTAACTTATACTTGTTAACTTACATATTTTATTGACAGTCAGGTTATCAAAACATAATTATTCTAAATTATTCGCATGACAAGTTCTGTTGGTCAGTTGGTTTGTGGTGTCAGTTGGCGAAAGAATTTCGTTTGCTCTCATGCTTCGTCGCTCAC
This sequence comes from Octopus rubescens, assembly GCA_027564515.1. Taxonomy (NCBI): domain Eukaryota; kingdom Metazoa; phylum Mollusca; class Cephalopoda; order Octopoda; family Octopodidae; genus Octopus; species Octopus rubescens. Next base: position 18,794,746 of record JAOPUL010002510.1, read on the forward strand.
GACTCTATTTATCAGCTTTCATTGTCTTTTCTTGTCAATAACATTTTGTCTTCCGAGTTTCTTAATAATTTCAGGCACCAGTTTACTGCTTAATAAACGACTGACCAGATCAAGTCTATTTGTCTATTTATTTATTTTTACCTCAATTTCCCCTGTTATACATCACAAATTATCGGTGACCTACAACAAATCTGAAAGGGCAGATTTGTGTTGACAGCACCATATCCTTGTGTTGTTTTGACCAGCTTCCAAACATTCCTAATTGTTTACAAGAAAACCATTGATGACATTTTTGCTGACTCGGCAAAATACCGATTATTGTTTATAACTTTACGTGTTTATAAACCAAACATTTCCAGGTTCGAATCATTGTAGAGATCTGCCTTATTTATTTTCCCGGCAAGGAACGGTGCAAAGAACTGGATTAGAGAATTAGTTAAGTGATATAAAAAAAGGTGCAATTTTTAATAACAAGTGGTAGATCTTACTGGAAAGGAAAATTATTGCAAAATCTGTCGGTTTTACTTAAAGATGTAACAAGAGAGAATGTTAGATTACAAGAGAAGCTAGTCAAGTAATTTCAAGAAGTAAACAGAAAAACAAACATCGATAGGACGTTCTTGTCTGGGTTTGAATGGCTTTACGCTACTTCCTCTTCTAACTCACTGCTCACAATTTTAGACGGAGTCTGTCTAAAAACATACAGACACAACAGACGATATGATGGAAATATGTGAATTCCTCCTCAAGATAAGAATGGACAGAGTTCAGATATTGGAAATACCAGAAGCCGACTAAGATGTGCCTGGTACCATGTTAGTAATGTTATTTGTGACTGCATACATGGCCTCCTTCGAGCAAGAGGATCTTCGACGTCTTCTACCCCCGCAACAATTGCTCCTTTGCCAAACCATAAAGAGTTGAGAAGTGGGGAAAACATGTCCAGGATTCTGTTTATTATTTATTGTTTAAGTTGACTGTGCATTTTTTGAATTTGTGGCATTTGTAGTCAATTCCATAACACTTTAGAGTACTTGCATTATTACAGTTGGTAATCTAATATAAAGTCTAGCTAGAACGACCTTTACGATCTGCTCCGGTTTCTCCAACTTCACATAAGCGCATTCCCGAAATCCGGTTGAATGCTCCCAAGTGAACATGGACAAACTCCCTGAATATATTTGAGAAATTGTTACCTCCCATCATGTGTGTGTCTCAGACGCCATTCTCATCGCCCAGGTAACACCAGTGTGAGATTTTCAAAGGAAAGCCTCGTTAAATCCGACCGCCAAGCTTCTGTCAAGTAAAACGGCTGGAAGTCGGAAAGAACTATTACCTTCACCGCTACTTACGTTTAGGGTCATAGATCCGCCATCCATTCTCACCTCTTGATCCATACCTTTCCGAAACAGCACTGTCAGACCACTCGATCTGGGCTGACAAAAAAAAAAGAAAAGAAATAAATCTTGTAGTCGGCATGAAGGAGTATGGGTGAGTGTACCTCGGGAGTCTTGGGTTCATTGGTGGTTACCACTTTGGGAATATGGGGCTTCAGGACTGTTTGTCCCAAGAATATCTGAGGTATTACAAAGCATTCGCCCCCACCCATGTTAAATGGGAATCTTCCGAAGAGTTCTTAGGCAACAGGAAAGTAAGTCGAAAGATCTGAGGACTGAGCTTTCCTTTCAAGCAAAGCCCTCGTAAACCTCCTTAAATACTTCATGAATAGGATGGTGAAGCTAGAGAGAGAGAGTGTGTTTCTCTTCCTATATGTTATGGTCTGCAGCATGTCCAGACAGCCACACTGCTAAGGTGATGACATATGATTATAAGGTCACGGGTTAATTACGGTACATCATTTTATGTTGCTTCAGTTTACTCAGCTGTAAAAGAGTGCGGCCCTCTCTCCCTCCAAGTGTCACATCCTGAATGTTCGGCGGCATCATGGTTTGGAGAGCTGAGATGGTATCTATGTTTGCTTAGGACTACATGGGCACCCAAAACAGTTAGTGAATGCATGGTGCATGCTCCCAAGTCATGCTCAGTTACGAGTATTGGCTACATGTCTTTGCATTCATGTTAAAACATCGTGTATGATTAGTGTCCCCTACTCTACACTACACAACACAGCACTATATGTTGTAGTGTGTAGTATGACCAGTTTTCTAAACACCCAAATAATAATCGTATATTGTAGTGTGCAGTACGGCCACACTTCCATATTATTTAGTTGTTGGTGATAAGAAAGACATCCAAGCAATAAAATCGTACTTAAAGTGTCACATCTGCGTGGATTTTGATTCTACGAGGGTCAAGTTAACTTTAGAACCATTGAGAGTTTTAAAATATGCATCAAAGATGTATCGAAATCGTCTCAATTAACTTTACTCCTCCGTACAATTTCTTGAATGTATCATCGTGTTTAGAACTATAGTGAGCCTGTTTCAGCGAGGGAGGCCTCATCAGCGGTGGGCGGAGAATGTCAAACAGTGGGTGACAATCAATCTATACACCACCCACTGAGAATTTCCCCAAAGCATTCGCGGTGATGAGGATTTGCAAAGGAAGTCATTAGGAGTCCTTTATTGAACTGTTGGTTCAAAGGGTAGAACAATTTCATAGAATTGTGCCAAAATAAGAAACCATTATTATTAATATCAGTCCAGCCTTAAAGTCTGAAGTGACAATATAATTACATATAATTATATATTTCAAATATTTTTCCTTATAAGGTTGATTACTTGCAGTTGAATATTTAAAAAAAAATGTTATAAATGCTCAAAAGGTTATAATTAAGGAAATTTCAACCTACGAAACCTTTAATTACCAATTATATTTAATTATATTAATGTTCATTTTAAAAACTTATGTATTGCTGAATAAAGATTAAATGCTTAGAAGTAAATCAGGAAATAGGCAGAAATGCAAAACATAGGAAACCATTTTTATTGGAACCTCTTCTCTCTGCACCAAAACGTCATTTAAATATATAAACATTTAATTAGATGTAATTATAAATAATTTTTCATATAAGACGCTTAGATTAATTCTTAAAGTATTACAAGTATCACGCAAACGGTACATAGGGTGAAGGCAGCATGGCTGAATGGTTAGAAGTTCACCCCGTAATCACAAAGTTTCGGGTTCAGTTCTACTGTGTGGTATTCTAGGAAAAGTCTTTTACCATTGCTTTCGGTCAATCTAAGTCTTGTGAACGAAACTTGGTAGACGGCAACTGTACAGAAGCCCATCCGATAGATTTAACTTGTAATTGAAAGGTTCAGCCTTCTCGCACGTTCTGTCATGGTGAGTCTGCCTGAGAGTTAAGTATCGCTTACGCATATCCGCGGACTCCTCCACCATTTAAATGCTAATTCTATGAGCCGCCACTTCAGTTGATCAGACAACTTAATCCTCAGAGTTGAAAAAACAAAGGAGATTCATTATTACTTGGGGTATTTTATATGTAGTCACAGTTGAAGCAGTTTCATTTCATACATGTTTCGAAGGCCCTAAAAAATAACGTAAAATTCAATTACATCATTATTAAATGGCAAAAAAGGCGGAAAGCTGAAAAAATTGCCGGACAAAATGCTTAGCAGTATTTCTTCCGGCTTTACGTTCTGTTTTCAATTTCCGCCGAGGTCGACTTTGCCTTTCATGTTTTCGGGGTTGATAAATTAAGTACCAATTAAGCACTGGAGTCGATATAATAGATTAGCCCCCCCCCCAAAAAAAAAATTTCAGTTCTTGTGCCGAGAGTGAACATAATTGTTAAATGGTAAAAATTAGGGCAGTGGTTTAGCAGAACTGTTAGAACGTCAGTCGCAACTCTTTGCATCCTGAGTTCGAATCCTGGTATGGCATACGTGGAGAGTAGGCGTAATCTGTCACCCAGTTTAGCACCATAACCCGGTTCCTATTACCTTGGGTGCCTATAATAGATTTTACTCGGTGGCAAGCATTCAGACCCGGTCTCTGGTTTAAGGGTACCTATCTCCTTCCCTTCCCATCAGTCTAAGAGGCCTTGCTCACTGACGCCTTGCCGGATTAAAAGATATAAAAAAGAAAACTAAATAAAATAAAATGTATAAGATATCAGTGGATGTTTGTGTGATCAATAGACAAGCATTGTAACCTCACACAAGGGGAGGCACGTGCCTTAGTGGTTAGGGTATTCGGTTCATGATCGTAAGATCGTGAGTTCGCTTCTCGGCGGCGAATTGTGTTCTTGAGCAAGACACTTTATTTCACGTTGCTCGAGTCCATTCAGCTGGTAAAAAATGAGTTGTATCTGTAATTCAAAGGGCCAGCCGTGTCACTGTCACATTCTGTGTTACGCTGAATCTCCCTCAGAACTACGTTAAGGGTTACGCATGTCTGTGGAGTGCTCAGGCCTTGTAGGTCAATTTCACGTGCAAGCTGTTCCGTTGGTCGGATCAACTCGAACCCTCGTCGCCGTATAAACTCACAGTCATAGATTGTACCCCCCTCTCTCTCTCTCTCAGAGTTTATGGGTGTAGAATTATACCAAATACAGAATATATAATACACACAAGCCTAATCACATCCACTACACGAAACTATATTATTCTGTTGTTGCATATCTTTTGTCAGCATAACCCTATTTATTAAGCAACCTCTCGTATCATTCCTTGTCGTGTTTTATATATATATCTTTTATCTTTTACTTGTTTCAGTCATCAGACTGCGGCCATGCTAGGGCACCGCCTTGAATTTTTA
>JAOPUL010002510.1:19502978-19515954 GCA_027564515.1 Octopus rubescens
CTCGATCCGTAAAGAGAGTAATGATAATTATAAAATACCACAAGTCAATTCTTTTCAACTTGAAAAGAATTGACTTGTGGTATTTTATAATTATATATATATATATATGTATATAAACAATCTTTCGGTCGTTGAACGCCTGCCTACATCCTTGGCTAGAAATATCTCATGGAAAAGGAAAAGGGCACGGGATTAAATGCTCGTATAAAGAAATACAACTGTTTATTGTTCTGGAGAATAAGCGGCCCATCGTCTTCTAAAAGAATGCCATATGTAATTAGAACATAAAGAAAAACTATTATCACAATTATGTTGTTTTCTTAATAACGATTTGTGTTCAAAACATTACTATCCAATAACATTTAGTATAGACTCCAGTAAAATTAATGCTGTTTTTGGTGAAAGAATATACTATTTAGCTTCTTTGCATGTCCCTCGTCACCTACGTCTGTAAGTAGCTCTGGTATCGTTTACCGAGGAACCGAAACACCCACAAAGCTGCAAAGCTCATTCACAACCGGATGATTCTTTGAAACCTTTTTTATGAGACGAGTATGACAGCATTCTCAGTACTGAATCATTACTCAAATTACATGCAGATTTGCGTTATGTTTATTCCGATCTGATTTGAGGACTAAAGAAAAAATGAAATTAATTAAAAAGAAGGAAACATTATATAATGCAGACCTATTTAGACAAAAGTCGTCGTGTGATGTGTAGATTGAGGTAAGCTGACAATACAATACAGTTTATTTTCTGAATTGACGCAAGTTAACTATTTTCTATTGGATTCCACTAAAGACCAGCTTTGGATAGAAATTAGTACTTTTTATTTATTTTATTTTTTGCCATATTCATGAATATCTTCGTGGCTATAATATTTACGTCTTTATATCCACATAATTTTTGTGTGTGTGGAAATGTATAGCTTAGCATACTTTGGCTTCTGCGTTTCTGTTAAAAAGGAATATTACACCGTCGTCACAAATAATGTTCAATATGTATGTTGAGAACATAATGTAGTTTCGAACCTGATTCTGCGCAGCATTAGTTCTCTTAAATACCTTCGGGGAAAGATATATTATTTTCTATTTGCCGATTAAATTTATTTTTGAGTTGAAACAAAGAAAAATCAATACATCTAGAAGTCCAATTGCTAACTTCAATAATTTGGTAAAACTTCTATCAATTCCATATTGAAATAATTTAATTCGACTCCTGTCTTTTTTTTTGTCTTAGTTTGGCTTATATCTCTGCTTAAGGGAAAAACCAAACATAAACCGCCTGTGACGGTAACTCCTCAACCTTTCGGTTTGTATTTCAGCTCACTAACGACCTAGCTATATTCACTATGTTATGTAGTTACTACCATCATCCAATACACAAACAGCTATATTACTATTCATTTCACTTTTATACTGTTTGCATTAAACGGAAATTACCATTCGCCATATTGCACATGATAGGCGGGTTGCAAAATTTCCATTTGCAATTTTCCTATAGTGCTGAAGGTATTCGCTATAATAGGTCAATTAAGCACTGGCTGGATTATATTAGCCGTGTTCATAGCCATGAAAGGCACTGAATTATGTGAATGAGTTCAGTTGACTTAATAAATATACTCGGACGAAACAATGCGAACCAAACGAAGCAAATTATGGCCTCTTGTATTTGCTTTGTTTTACTACTTAGTAAATGTCCAAATTCTTCAGGTAGAATTTCTAGTTGCAATTATTTTGATTGAAACTACAGGATAGCTGAATTGATAGAATGTCAGACAACTAGTTGAAGAGTTGATGGTTCGTTTCCTGTAACTGGTTAATCTAAAAACGTAAGGAATTTAGTGATTTTGCAAATCTTAGTGCTTGAATCCAAAATTAATACTTGAATATTACTTGTGTGTAAGAAACATCTCTTTGCCATGATGCTACGCCATTGCTTGCAGATTTCACATAAACAAAATTTCCCTGCAATTAAGCTGAACCAAGTATAATTTCCACACATGATTTGAACTTGCCACCAATTTGCCGACAATGAATTGCGCATGACTATTTTAGACCCAGGGGATTCATGGATGAGACAACAGACTACTGATAATTGTCCACTCAGCTGTAAAGAGCGCATGCAACGGTGTTATTGTTTAGTTCCAGGTGAAACCAGATGCAGAAGACATAAACACAAAGGCGCACCTTCCATGACCATCTCTTTTTGTTTGTTGGTGTATCTAGAACTACACCATCTAATATGTGTCCTTCTGTTTTGGCTTGTGCAAGTAAAAGAGACATGGGAGTGTTTTAGGAGTATGTGTACAGTTGTATTTATTTTTTGTCTCTTATTTAAATAATAATTTTAAACAGAAATTAAATGTGAATTTGATTATAACCTGCTCGTTAGCCGCAGTAGGGTTCCCTGAGATATTCCGGAAGTATGTAAAGTTAATGCGCTTCAGATGTGATATGAAACTACAACACTATATTTTCCAATACCAAGCCATTCATTTAAAAATAAAATTGATAGAATTTACTGAAGCTATGGATCATTATGCAAAAACGGAATAGTCACGGATGGCTTGCAAAACTTTTTCTAGTGATATTTAGGGAAGAAAGTTAAATTGATTGTACGTAAACCACGAGTGGAGAAATGGTATGAGAGCCTCATCTGAGAGGTGGATATTAATCTCCAGTCGAGATAAAGGAAAATCCGATCATTAAGTTCTTAGTCTAAGAGAAAACAAATTACAATTATATTTAATAATTAAGGAAATATGACAATATTGGCTTCACATTTTGGCACACAAATCCAGCAATTTCAGAAGAGGGGTCAGTCAATTCTATCGACCCGTGAGTTCAAATTCTACTTATTTGAAGGAACCCGAAAGGATGAAAGGCTATGTCGATCTCGGCGGAATTTGAACTCAGAACGTAAAGACGGACGAAATGCCACAAATCATTTTGTCCGGCGTTCTAACGATTCTGCCAGATCGCAGCCTTAAGGCAGTATGACAATATTAATATAAATAATACTGAATTGAAATATTGAATTATGTTTGAATGTCACGCCAAAGAAAAATGTTACTAAACATTGTCGTCCTTTGACAAAATGATCTCAGTTTAAAGCCAGACAAGTATTCTTTGTGAATATACACTCAGTTTCAAGCCATTTTATCTTCGTTACAAATCGTTTTTCAGTGCCAATTCTAATATTTTCTTTCTTCTTCATTATCTCTTTTTGTTTAGTCATGCTAATCCGAACGTCAAAATAAAAGCTTATCTCCAAGGCAAAACATTTAAAAGACAAATGCAAGTCTTTTTGAACGATTGTAATTCGCAGACTGTTATTTATAAGTAGGCGTTTCTTTTCCAAAATACATGTTTAATGTGAATATGTTGAGAAATATTTAAAAGAAACTCTATAAATAGTGGTATTTAGAAACGTCTAAAGAATTTCAGGGTTCAGTTCAGATATCTATAGTTTGGAAATTGATAAAAAAAACAGTAAGAAATTAAACGTGTTCCGAAGCATTAAGTGGGTGGTTAATGTTATGTTTATATAAAATCAACAAGATGTGAAATATAATACTCCTGAATATGTTAATAGTCCATTGAAAATAAATTTCTAAGATATCATGATAATTAACAATCATTTACATTGACATAAGGAAAGGAAACAACACTGGACACACTAAAATTACCTGCATTATGTGGAGTAGAAAATGCGATATGATTTTGATATCCAGCTTAAAATGCTACACTTCACATACACATGTAATTATACAGACAAAGGTTTTTTAAAAATTAAAAGTTTTACTCAATTCTATATTTAATTTGAAATTATACGTTTTTACCATATAAGGAATATATATATATATTTTTTTTTTTATCTTTAAAATCATTGTAATTTATTCTCCTTATACATTGAATCCAGACATTTTGAAATGGAGAATTGTGATGGTAATTGTATAAGCTTTTATTAATACAAAGAAAACGAAATAGATTTTATTTCAGAGGACCGGAACCTTTGTAATGTAATGTTACGATGTTTCTGTTTCTGATACAGCGACAGGGAAACACTTCCTTAGTGCTGTACTTCTGCTTCTTATAAAATCATTAAAAATATCATTGACTCGATCCGAGCAATCATATACACGTCTTGTGGTTTTGCGTCTGTTTCAAGTGATATTGGAAACAGGAAATTAAGATATAAAATGCCTTCAATAGACAATAGGGATCCCATTGACTCTGATGGTCAGGCATGTTTATCTATGAATAACACCATTATCATTAATAGATTTTTTTGTACGAGAAAAAGAAGAGACCTATATATTTATGTAGTTCTCTATATCGAAATTACGAAAGGACTGTCATGTTTGGAATGTATTTAGTGATAGATCTTTACTGAACAGGATTTCACATGATTTTAACAGCAACAACAAAAACATAAAATCATATTTTCCAAAAGCAGAAGATTAAAGCTAAGATGGATGGTGTCCATACGTTTCAAGAAGTCAATCGAGCTGGCAGAATCGTTAGCACGCCGGGAGAAATGCTTAGCAGCAATTCTTCCGAATTTACTTTCTGAGTTCAAATGCCGCTAGGATCGACTATGCCTTTCATCCTTCCGGGGTCGATAAAGTGAGTACCAGTTACGAACTGAGGTCGATAATATTGACTACTTCCCTCCCCCAAAATGCCAGGCCTTCGTGCCCAGTATAGAATGGAATAATATTGACGTAGAAAAACGAAATAATTCGGAATCTTGTCATTTGAGTTTCCATATTTGACCATATTTGACAACTCTGAATCGTTTTGATACAACAGGTAAACTGAGTACTCTCCGTAAACTTATGTGAGGCAATGATTTCGAAACATGTTGAAGGAATAAAAGCTGAAAACCTCGACCAAATTATATTTCAAATCAATATTCGTTGGGATTTAGGAAGTAATATACTGAGTTGTAATAGCAAGAATACTTTGAAGTCAGTTTGCCACAGAAAAATAAGCTGAAGGAAAGGAAGAATGTCTCAGAAATCTAATTTAAATTTTCGTATTCGAATTTTTCACACAATTTTATATCAAGCAAAAATAAAATGAGGGAAGAAATATTTAAAATAGATTTTTGAACAGAAGAATACAGGCTAAATTATAAAGAAACACCTTACGATTAAGGATTTAGAAATAGCAGATAACTAGGAAAGATAATAACTTGAAATTTGGACAGGAAAAGAAAGTGGCAACATCAAGATCTAAGAACATCAAAGAAAACGTAGCAAAATAACATCAACAAAACCATAAAGAATACATTTTGTAAAACAAAAATAACAAGAATGAAAATTAAATAAATAATATGCAATACTAAGCACAATTTTGGGTTGTTTATATATTTTCACATGAAATGTAAGAATCATAATAAATGCATTGAAGTTTGAAAGCGTAGGACATTATTTTCTTAGATTTTAAATTGTTCACCACACAATGTATGTAATACAACAGTCACCAAATACTTTTTAAAAAAAACCATCTGCTTTATTCCACTTTGCGAAAACAAAATCCCAATGTCTGCTTTTCCCTTGAAGTGCCTAAATACATCCTAAATGTTTATAAGGTAATACTTTTCTGTTTATAAATTTGGGATGATTCGCTTTTTCAAATATTCTTTGGTTACATACAGGAAATAATGTTCTCGTATGTATTGCAGACTGTCTAAAACCATGGTTTATGTCAAGTTGTCTTCTCCCTCTGCTTCAATGTGTATCACTGAAATAGCATCTTGCATCGAGTTGCTAATACAAATGCAAGTCAAACATATTCCTCTTTGCTTCCTGTTTCGAAATGTTAGAATTTGTCAATTATTTTTAATCACATGAATTCAAAATGGTGAAGTGAGAATTTCCATTAAATTTGTTTTCAGTTTACGGCTTTTGTCTATTGAGTACTGAGTGACATTTCAATTTAGAGAAATTTATTCTTGGCGCCTTACATCTAGGCAGAAACGGTGGTAGAAACGGCAAAATAACGTGTTCCTACTTTTCCACACGATATTATCGGGGAAAGGGGTATTGAAATACGTTAAGAAGATATCGAAATTGTAAAGCAGTTTCGGTATCGGACAGATAGGTTTTGCCCCACGGTCATCAATACATTTGAAATCAATGTAACGTTGGTTGCTTACATCTACTCAAGCTGATCATTATAGTCATTTCACGCAGCCAATAGGTATGGATGGATAAAAAGAATCAATCGAGTTGTACTGATATCATCTACAAGTTCTAATGCTCCTACTTTGCCATTTTGTAGTCATAGGTCCGTAGGAGATACTATTAATGATTTCCTTCGAGGCTTACGAATACATAAAATTGAGATTATCAATTAATCAGCCTCAGTGTATCTTATCCGTCTCGGAGTGTTGGAAAGCTAAAGTTATCTCTGAAAGATTTGAACACAAATAGACATGCTTAGAAGTAAATATTTTAGAAACTTTAATCCGAAGTTCACAGTTTTGGTCTTTTCACCATCTTGAATTTATTCATATTAATGAAAATATTATTGCAAACACCATAGTAGGAAGTGCTGCCTGCTGTCTTTTCCATTTCCGGTTTAATTCGTTATTTTATAAGTTATTTCATTTAAACTTACACCGTTAATGCATTTGTTAATTGCACGTGTTCCATAACATATCAGTCCCTGCCCTTCTAACAATACTAGATTTGCTGCCACTAAATGGAAACTGATTTTAATTAAAAATTTATATCGGCATCAATGCTTCCAAATTCTATATCTCCTCTTTTAGAAACAAATATGAGACTTGGCGCTAATGTCTGAAACCAATATTAATTAAAATTCGGCTCTACTATTTAATAGGCGGTTACATAAAATAAAATTGCAATAATGAGAGCAAGATTTATCTTAGACAATGAATTCAAGTACATATATTACACAGTTCATTAAGGCTTATTAACAACATTTCCGATCTGTTGATTTACTGTAATTTGAGTAATTTACTAAAGTTTTAGTATTCTATTTATCTTAGAACTGATTCGATCTGATCATTATAGACTATTCATCCGCATATATTTACATCGACACAGCGTCAACAAATTGCTATATTTCTCTTCTGACAGGGCACTGATATTGGCGACTATCATCTCATCTAGAACTCAAGGAAACATTGATCGATAAATTGGGTAAATGGGTGTTTTCTTCGGTCATTCCCGACTAGATTAAGAAAGCAAGAGATTGGTAGTTCATAGGTTCGTATCCAATATTGCCCTGTGCCTAAGGCTAATTAAGAGACGGTATTTAATATGGTTTAGAAGAGAAATATATATTGTGTGGTCGCTGGATTTGCTACACAAACCAACGCAATCTACTTCTTGTATATAATAACGAAAATCGATATGTGAAAATGTAGGTTTACATATCCCTGAAAACATTAGATATCCATTGCTGGAATAGCTTTAATCGTAGACCTGCTTGGTCAAAGGTGCAATAGTGAACAAAAACAACAACAACAACAACAATAGCAACAATAACGAAAACGTTGTGGTAAAGAGCGGTAACACAACAAAATCACCAAAGAAATTTAATAAGCGGAGGACGCAATGTTCAGTTGTTTCTAAAATTATTGTCGCAGGCAGAATGAGTTTTATCAAAGAAGTGTGCCTTAGATACAACGTATGCTGATTATATCTTCGTTAGTGCCTCAGCATTACAGGATATACACAAAGTCATTATATCTCCAAAAGTAGTGGTATTAAAACTTTAAACTTCAAACAAATGGTAACCGCTTGAATCTTGCCTTTCGATATCCTCATAATTTTAAGAAGCACTGTGTGAATATGATTAACACAGCAGAAAAATACTGTACTTAAAATATAATGTCATCTAATGTTGGTGGTGGAGTATTGATTCCTTGAGAGAAATAAACACAAAAAGATATCAAATATGAGACTGTCAACAGAATTAGGATCTTGTCCACTGAAGAAATTGACCATATATCCTATACTCATTGGTCCATAAATACTGGTTAAAACATTGAGTTCACAAGCGGTTGGATGTGGGGTAAGTTTTCGGACTCATTGATGATTTGTGTCCTTAAGCAAGTCACTAAATTTAACGTCGCTCCAGTATAGTCAACTAAAGATTTGTATCGGCGGGACCTACTGGTTAAGCCTGAAATGTAACCGCTCTCGTTCAGTTGTGTGGGGAGTCTTGTGAAGGATAAGTCAAGTAGCAATGCTGGATTTGTCGTTCTGGAGAAAATACCTAAGAAAAATCTTTAAAAAGGAGCAGATTTCTGATATGAAATTTATAAGCGAGCACTGCTTATCTACAACCTGGCGAACTGTGCCGAGACGCATACCATTGAAATTAGTTGTTTATGTAGCAGAATTTGATATTGAAGTAACCTTAAAAATAGGTGAGTTGAACATTTAAATGGAACAGTAAGCATACTTCAGGTAAATACAGCTTTACATATATAAGAAGTTGGAAAGTTTCAACCATTTAAGATTATCCAGGCAATTAGTAGACAATGACTCCCATAAAATGTACACACCGTAGAATTGATAAGTACAATGGTATAAGTTGATCGAAACTTTTGGACACTAAAAGGTTTAATGGCTGGAGTGGATCTAGCATTGAAAGCCTACTGGTGACAATAACAATTTTGTATCGCTCATACGAAATCCCCTCAGCAAAGAATATTCTACTCAGCTAACAAGAAGAATTGTGTTCAAAACATTTAGAGAAAGAAATCAGTGATGCTGATTATTTCTCTCAACGAAATGAGTGCGGAGACATGTCTCTGTGAAACGTTCTGCATGAATGGTAAATACGGTAGGATTTCAGTTTTAGAAGTATACTGAGTTATCACTTGATGAGAAGTATTTACTTCATTACCTAACATATTCGAGAGCCTGTCATATTGAAATCAAATCGATCATCCATACTCTCAAATTTTCAAATAGCATCAGAACCCAAGTGTGAGATACAATAAAATCGATCACGTTACTTTTTGGTTTGTTATGCTGTCAAGACGTCACGGTATATAGCGTGACCTTACCACCTAAAGTAACAATTCTTTGTATGGAGTTCCCGCTCCATTCATCTCGCTTCTGCTCCACAATAAACAGCCAGGTCATTAAGGTTACTAACCAGGTCAGACTGTGTCCTGCAACTTTCGTCTACGTTGCCAAGACACGTCAACATATTCCATCTGCCAAGAAAGATGTTAATAACGTTTATCGCAATTCGTAATAATATTGTTTCATTAGTTGTGTTTTATGGTTTCTGTAGAAAAAATATTCGTTGCAAAAACGGAGGTCAACAAACCGAGAATAGAACTTGAGGTCAAGGTAAGAGAAAAATCAAATGAAGAAGCAATAAAATATGCACTGGCGATCTCACAGATAATTTATGTAAAATTCCGCAGAAAATAGTTTGAAGAAACAAATAAAAAGTAACAGATATACGCAATACATTAAAACCTTTCTCTTTCCTTACATAATTATTTAAAAATTTGGAACAAGGACAGCGATTTTGTGGGCGGGGATAAGTTGATTACATCGAAACCATTACTCAACTGGGATTTATCTTATAGATCCCGAAAGAATGAAAGGCAAAGTCAACCAGGGCGGCATTGTCATTCAGAACTTGAAGACGGATGAAATGCCGGTAAGCATTTTGCCAGGCGCTGCGACAGTTCCGCCACCTCACCGCCTTATCTGTTTCCTTACATAATGATTCATTTCTGTATAGTGACCATATATCAGCTTCGTTTTCTCCTGAGGACATGAAACGGAACCTAGAAAGAAAATAATCTTACTAGTAGATAAGCTCAGAAGATGGATGTGATGTGGCGAAACTTTATTCACGCCTTCTCTGTCGGGGTCCGAACATTGCGTGTTACATGAAAAACAATATTAACAAATACATAAATAAATATTATACTGAAAGCAAAAATAAAGAAAGCACAGACTCGTTAATATATTATATCCTTACATATTGAAATATTTCTTTGAAAGAAGCCTAGTTGTATGAGAATTTTGTTTTTATTTTATGTTACCAAAATTACAGTTTCTAGAAAAGTACCAAAATATCTTCACATCAGAAAGACTATTCAACTTAGCAACTATTCATAGAGATTTTAGGAAAAAGAAAGTGTCGATATAATAATAATTTGAAAGGAATTGCGCTCTACACGTGTGTCCGATATATGTGTGTATATATGTACGAATATAAATCAACCCTTCATGAGTATTCAATCAATTATACTAGATTCTAACAAATTTCTGGGTTGTGTCAATATTGTTTAGAAAAATGTCATGTCAATTTTTACTTCTTTCGTTGTTCATGTAATTATTTTGTCATTATCAAGGGACTTCAGAATATTTTTTCCTCTTTAGTCTAAAATTTCTAAGTTTTGCATATCCATTTCTAGATCCTAAGATACAAGTCTGTTTTTTTCCCTCGCTGATAGTAATATTTGTGAAGCTTTAGCGAATGCTGCTATTGCTTAATACAGATTATGATTAAACTGCGTACCATCTTGGCAATTCTTTTTCCTGATTGTTGCCCTTCCTGGAGTTATCATTTTGAGTTCAAGGTTGTTGATATAGCAGCTTTACGTATATCCTTTAATCAAAATAGACTTTTTTTTATCAAGAATTCTCATAATCTTTGTTAGTCTTCTTTTCATGAAATTTAGTCAGGTTTAATTTCTCTTCCCTTCCTATCATCATTTCAGACAGTGCCATTACATTTTCTAAGGAGTTACTCATGCAGGCAAATAAAGTTATTTGTACAATCCAACCACTCACATTTCATCTTTAAATAATGCATTTGACCATCTGAGCAGATTATGTTTGTGTTTATTCATTTCATTGAAGCTTCTCTGGATTACTTCTTTCGTACGATGTATTTACATTTTCATGAGTTGGAATGTATGCCATTTTATACCTGGGAAGTATATATGGAACATTATGGACGCCCCCACCCAAACAAAAACAAGCTATTTTAATGTGTTTCGATATATTTTAAATCTCCCAAATTCTCTGTAGTTGAAGTTACTGCCAAGTACAGTAATAAGAAAGTGTCTGGCATCTATGTGTCGAATTCTCGTTCTGACTGAATCACCCTTGCTCATCTCCACAGTAGCGACTGCGAGAATCGAGAGGCCTACAGTAACTACATAGTCGCATGAATTGCTAGCAATAGCAGCAAATTCTCTCCTAAAACACGCCATACGTCACGAATTAAAAAGTCTGAAAATGTAGCATTACATATACTATACTTGAAAATAAGACGGGATGACCCCGGATAGAATGTCTATAATCAGAGATAGGTTCAATGGACTAGATTTGAAAAAAAATAACAACAGTAACAGGCGTACAGAAATAGACTGAAAAGGAAAGAGGGAGAGGGAGAGAGAGAGAGAGAGAGAGTACGTATCCACAGTTTAAAATTGCCTCTTTATAATTAGCACCTGCGTGTCGAACCAACAAAACCTCCTGCTATAAATAGTTGATAAAATCTCCCTAAAATAACACTCCTAACTCACAAAAGGGAAAGACGCTATTGTTACAGACAGAATGCCTTTGTGTATATGGCATGTTGGTTCATTAATCATCATCATCATCATCATCACCATCATCACCACCATCATCATCATCATCATCATCATCATCATCATCATCATCATCATCATCATCATCATCATCATCATCATCATCATCATCGTTTTAGTTGTTGCTGTAGACATTGATTTTCTTGTCGTCATCATCATTATCACAGTCGTCATCATCATCTCCACTATTGTTGGGTGTGTCATCATCATCACCATGACAATGACCACCATCACCACCACCGCCACCATCACCACCACCACCACTAGCACCACCATCTCAACATCATTGTTGCGGTCATTATCATTGTTGACATTGTCAACACCATTGTTGTTGTTGCTGTCATCATCATCATCATCACCATCATCTTTATCCTCATCATCTTTATCCTCATCATCATTATCATCATCATCATCATCATCATCATCATCATCATCATCATCATCATCATCATCATCATATTCATCAACATCATCATAATCGGTTTTCCAGTCTTAAACGATATCAAGATAAATATCACCAACATGCCTCAGTATGATAAGCGTCCGACTTTTTTTTATATCGAACTGCCGTTTACTACGCTTGCGTATATAGTGACAATACTATCTTCTTCATCGTGGATAAAGTCCATGGACGCTTTGGAACTCGCAAATCGGACATGATGAAGAGGTGTCTTCTCTTCCTAGCAGGGTATGCTAGAGGCGGAGCCAACATGTTCCTTAAACCAGACCTTACCAATTCACAAGACTTAACATTTACATTTCGAAAACGGGCGGTGTTCAT
Organism: Octopus rubescens; assembly: GCA_027564515.1. NCBI lineage: Eukaryota > Metazoa > Mollusca > Cephalopoda > Octopoda > Octopodidae > Octopus > Octopus rubescens. The sequence continues at coordinate 19,515,382 of JAOPUL010002510.1, forward strand.
AGTCCACTAAACCATTGCCGAATGGATGGCAACGGCCAAACTAGATAACGCTCAATGGATCATTATCATAGGTAGAAGCTGTACAGGCACCCGTGATTTAGTTATGCGTGTTTGTGCGTGTATATATATATATAACTACGGTTAAGATGTGACTCCTATATAGGCGAAAGTACGTATCGGTTGTTACAGTGCCCCTATGCTCTATATTTGCCCTGAGACACTGTTTATCAAGTGGACAATTTGAAGGTTTTCGACAATTACATAAACTTGGTGGTGTTCGAGTAGGCTTTGTTTCATTATGCATACCCGTTTCAACCGTCTTTCTACAACTAGATACCCTTTGCATGCTGTCATTGAGAAACGTTATGGTGTTGATCCGAACCAAGGATAACAGGTTCAACCGGAAATTGTGGTAGTCCCTTATATATCCCAGGGTTCAATTTTATTATTGATTTGCCCTAAGCCAGGTGTGGTCAGGTAGGATAACTTGACGTTTTGCCTGTTGGAATTGCTTTGGTATTTATGAGTGGTGGTAAAACACTTATCTATGGCCCTAAAGAAGACGTCAGTAAA
>JAOPUL010002510.1:19967992-19978541 GCA_027564515.1 Octopus rubescens
CATCATCATCATCATCATCATCATCATCACCATCATCATCATCATCATCATCATCATCATCATCATCATCATCATCACCCTCATCGTCATCACTCTCATCGTCATCATCATCATCATCATCATCATCATCATCATCATTATCATCATCATCACAAGAATAAAAGCAGCAACAACATTAATAACAATAATCTTTTGTTTTTTTATTTTTATTTTTTATTATATATTTATTTTAGTAACAAACGTATAAATGAAGCAAATTTCTTTCTCTAAGATGAAACTGGATATACATCCCACACCAGTAAAGAACTTGGAACTAAAGTCCATCGCGCACCAATTAAGACGTGGTATGCAACGATAATGATTGCAGCCAAGTCATTGTTGTATATCGTTTTTAATATATATGTATATCACTTCTCATCCTCTTTCATTCGGCAGTTATATTTACCCAGTGAAAATAGCTACAACCTCGATATATACGGACAGAGCAAGAAATATAGCAGCTTAATGTATTGGTTGTGTAGATTCGTTTTTCACTATTATATGTTTGTAGCTTAATGTAAACCTTCTGTTTTTTCTTTTAGCCAAGCTACCTATCAATTGTTGGCTTTTACTCTCGTTTACTTCTCTGCCAAAACATTCTTGAATGTTCGATATGGACAGGTTTTCTGTTAATTTTTTTTTTTTTTTTCTTTTTCGTATAATTTGAAATTTCGTTTTGATCTATTTTATTTTTCTGTTGTTTCTACTTGAAATATTATTTTCCTCCAGTATAGTTAGTCTCCAGTTTGTTATTTATCGTTTCAAGAGAGAGGGGGAGAGAGAGAATTATCTTTTCTTTATGTTTCCTTTTTAAAATGCAGATCAGTTTCCTTTGTTTCTAATAAATTTCTAGTACCCCTCTTGTTATTTTCTAATAATTTTCTATTTGTACCAGACACCGTTCTACCTGTGTTGGCTTTGAGGTGATGGTTTCAGGATGCTATCAGCACTTTCCTGCTTTCTGCTTTCTTCATTTAATTTCTAGTTTATTATGCTAAAACTATAAATTGGAATAAACTGGAATACATAACGTGTTTATACACTAATCATATAATATAATGTATTTATACATTAATTAATATAGCGTATTTATATATCTATATAATGTATTTATACCTATCATCTTATTTCCATCGTTGAACTCAGTTTATAATATTAATCTGTCTCTTATGTAAAAACTCTTTCCTAATTTCCCCCTTCATTTCTCATTTTCATCTCCCCTGTATATGAGGGTTTCTGGTCTAATTCTCTAATTCCAATGTCTATATCTAATTTAATGTTCCCAGTTGTAATTGACTGTTATTTCTTAAAAGTTGAGTCACAGTATATGTGCTCCCTCAGTGGCCTAGAACGGCATGGTGAAGACCATCCCACGATGGGTTGACTATTTTTGAAAATCAGAGGTAAAGAACGTGTGATGTGAAATGGCTGAAGCAAAACTCGAAACTGCATTTCAAAGACGATGTGTCCAGAAGTTATCGCATTTGTACGATAACTTCAATATGTGTTTGGAAAAGAATCTTAATTCTAAGAGGTTTCACAACCCCTAGCTACAGGATATAGGGACCACTTTCTTCTTCTTATGAATCTTACAAGCGATAAACCAATGGACTCTCTGATAAGGAATGTCAAGACTTGTCACGTGTCCAATTAATGCGAATGCAAAATTGTTTTTATTACAACTAAACATAAAAACAAACATTGATATATATGTATATATATATATATTTATATTAAGGCGGCGAGCTGGCAGAATCGTTACCACGCCGAGCAAAATTCTTGGCAGCATTTCGTCTGTCTTTACGTTCTGAGTTCAGATTCCACCGAAGTCGACTTTGCCTTTCATTCTTTCGGGGTCGATATAATCGGCTTACCGCTACCATATATATATATATGCTCACACTCACACACGTATAGTTGCTCGCTTTGCCATATAGTTGCTTCCGTCAAATATACGGCTTTTCTCGTCTTCCTGTTCAGGCGTTGGGTTCCGTAAGATTCTAGTTAATGATGTTAAAACTGTATTTCAAATGCCGCCGGGGTCAACTTTGCCTTTCATCCTTCCGGGGTCGATAAAATGAGTACCAGTTACGAACTGGGGTGATGAAATGGAATGCTCCCCTCCCCCGAAATTCCAGGCCTCCGTGCCCAGTATAGAATGGATTATTATTATTATTGTTCGTCTACGGACACGATTTGGGCATCGCTCCAATCAGTTTGTTGCTATTGACATTGTTACCAATTGTAATAATTGTACATTTGTTATCGTTTCGTAGATAAACTAACCAAGACTTTGGGGAAAACTGATTAGTTCTTCTCTATGTGTAGCACGTTCACGGCTATTTTTCTGTTTGTTTAGGCTAGGTTGAACCTCATTCCTTCTGATAAAATGATGGCAAACGAGAATAGTTCATCGACGTAAAAGAAAAACCGGTCATCCGGAAAAGAGAACTGTCAAGTCATAAAATACAACAACTGCAACAACAGGAAGAATAATGACTCACTCTTGTGTTAGCCACACGGGCCGGCATAAACATCATCAAATGACATGACACAAACAGAAACATAACAATACGAAACAAAGGATTTTACATCGTGTAAACAATAAATAACAACAATAAAAAGAAGCAACAAATTAAAACACCCAATATGGGATGCCCTTTGAGGTCCTCGTGGAGAAAAAGCTCACAAAAGCCACTGGTTACGGATCATCATGGCAAGAGGCCTTCTATTTTTAGTGTTCACATGTGAAGAACCGGTATTTCATGTTGTGTAGTAGACCCAATATGTTCATCCTTCTAGTATAACCAATATTTCATGTTTGAAGTAGAACCGATAATTTCATCCTTGTATTAGAACCAATATTTCCTGTCTGTAGTAGAACCCATATTACATGTCTGTAGTAGAAACAATATTTCCGGTCTATAGTAGAACCAATATGTTCATCCTTGTAGTATAACCAATATTTCATGTCTGTAGTATGACCAATATTTAATGTCTGTAGTATAACCAATATTTCCTGTCTGTAGTAGAACCCATATTACATGTTTGTAGTAGAAACAATATTTCAGGTCTGTAGTAGAACCAATATTTTCATCCTTGTGTTATAGCCAATATTTCATGCCTGTAGTATAACCAACATTTCATGTCTGTAGTAGAACCAATATTTGGTGTCTGTAGTAGAACCAATATTTGGTGTCTGTAGTAGAATGTTAGTTTTCATCGTTGTCGTGGAACTAATATTTCATGTGGAGCACAAATATTCCTGGATTGACACGACTACAACAAAATGAATAATAGCGTGCGTGAAGTCGATGAAAGCACCTACCCCGATTTTCTAGACTCACACTTACCGTCGCAAGAACGAAATAAATAAAAAAAAAAGCAAACGAGAACACTTCCACCTTCACCACCACCACCACCACCACCACCACCAACACACTACCAACAACACCACAACCACCACCAACATCATTAACGAAAAAGACAACAACGAAAACGAACTATGCAAATCCACACGTAATAGCTGTGTCTTTGAAACAAGCGACAAAACAGCTGACCGACGATATTTTTCTTAACGAAAGCGATTTCAAGAGTGCTAACAGTATGTTGGAGAAATGTGGTAGAAACGGAATTTTAAATATTCCTAGAACTATCCAGCAGGACACTAAGTTGCGGATAGTTTTCAATAAAATAATTGGAGTGAAAAGCAGAAAAGTAGAGCAGGCCACACAGCAACAGATCGTAAAATGTTTAAGACTAATTTGGAAGAACAAACATATATAGCCAGGGGGATAAATATGCGACTGTCGAAGCAAGGAGGCCAAACATCACTCAACAGCCACCCTAATGAGTGACGATCACGTCCTCATCCCAATTTAACTTGGCCGAAGTAATTTCAAGGTACAAATCCTAAACATACCACCAGAAATAGACATCTGAAGGTTGGTAGCCGAAAACCACCATACTGCGAATACAGAGTCTACAGAAGCATAACTGGTTAGGAAAGGCGATGGCGGTATTAATTCAGTCAGACCAGCCAAGCGTCGAGGTCATCTAGGACTACATAATCTCACCGGGTGGCACAGCGCTTACCGTGGCTGCTGAGGGCAGAAAACCTAGATGTCACCTGTGCGGGGACACAAATCACCTCAAAGCCTTCTGCCCGAAACAAACGAGAAAATTATCCCACTCCACTTTTTCCGACACTAACTTCTCCCAACAAAAATAACAGAAATAGCACCAGTAGAGGCCGCGACACTCGGAAAGGGCCGTACAGAGTTGCAAAACGTTGATAACAGCCGCTGAAATATGGGAAGCGATAGTGAGATGCATGGCGAGAAAATCGGCTGGGTTGCTTGGTCCATCCCACGAGCTTTACAATTACATACCAGGCCTGTTTGGCGGCCTCTTAGCTGATATCTACTTAAACCGCCAGCAGAACGGGGTAATTCGTAATTCTGTGATTTTGATTTATTTATTTTTGTTTTCATGGTGTGTGTAAGCCGAACTTTGCTTTGAAGTCACAAAACAAAAAGTGAAGTACAAGTATATGGAAGGTAGTGGTTGGTTGTGCGTGAGTGTGTGTGTGCGGGCGCGTGCGCCGTGTTCAACAGTATGTATTTGTAGTCAGTCACACACGTTCATCCATTGTCTTTCATATACACGTACATACATAAATACATATGTATACATATTCTTTGTATATAGGTATGCCTGTGTGGGAGATAGAGAGAATCCGCGTACGTGTGTGTTGTCGTGTATGTATTTGGTTTCATGTATTATAAATACAGATCTCTAATTCAAATATTGTTATTACTACCACACACAGTTAAAAGTAAGATGTTATTCCAAACAAAATATGTCATCTGCCCTCGTTTTCTTATCGGAAATTTCATTCAACAGTTTTAAAACAAGCAAGTGCTTGCAAACCTAGATTTTACAGAACCATTTACACATACATGCAGAAAAATACATACACGAGAACACAACCACTACACGCACTCTCTCTCTCTCTCATTCAGGCACACGTACATACAAAAGATATGTATCCATATGTATTCATGTATGTACGTGTATATGAAACACAATGGATGTCCGTGTGTGACTGATTACACATACATACTGCTGAACACGGCGCGTGCACACGCACACATACACACACACCCACACACACACGCACACACACGCACACACACGCACAGCCAACCATTACTTCCATATACTTGTACATTTCAGCTTTCACTTTCTGCTGTGATTTCAAAGCAAAGTTCAGCTTACACACACCATGAAAACAAAAGTAAATAAATCAATATTTATTATGGAAATTAACGAATGGCCAGCTGGCCGTCAGCTGACTGTCAATGAAGTTTTTGCGAGTTATAACGAACGATTGTTGCCGACCATAGTGGGAGAGAGGTGTGGCTGACATTTCTAACAAATTGAACAACAATTGTCTCACTTTTGATGTGTAATTTCCTTTTTCATACAGCCGAACAAAATATTTTCACCATTTAAACAAAACTGTCTAATACATTCCTATAGGGTTTTTTTTTTCAATTGAAACACTCTGAATCATTTTGGAGATTTATTGTTTTAATAACAAGTTTTAAAATATGGATAATCGCATGAGGGATACATCACGAGAACGTCAGCGTACAAGGAGAGAACGGTTGCACGAGAAACAGCGAGGGGGAATAAGGAATCGAAATCACGCGTTGATGAGACAGAGAAGAAACTAAATAAGCCAAGAGGACCAAAGAGAAGTATATTTTCAAAATAAGAGAGATAGAGATCAATGAAGAGGAGGTTCAGAACTACCCAGTTGAATTCATAAACTTACTCACTCCATCCGGTATGACTCCACATCCCTCAACTTAAAAATAAGGACTATTGTATTGCTGCTAAGAAATCTTTCGATCAGTCAAGGATTATGTAATGGAACCCGCATGAAGGTGCATAGACTTCATGAACTTTGTGTAGAGGCATCATTCGTAACAGGCACCAACAGTGGTCGCACAGTTCTCATTCCCAGAACTAAACTTAGCCCAAGTGATGCACATATTCCATTCACACTAAATAGACTTCAGTTTCCACTTCGACATGCATATTCAATGACAATTAATAAGTCTCAAGGGCAAACATTTGAAAAAATTGGAATTTATTTCCCTCAACCGATATTTTCTCATGGCTAATTATATGTCGCATTTTCAAGAGCACGAGCTATGAACAATATCAAAGTAAGAGTTATGATACTCAATCGGGATAACGGACAAGGCTAAAAACGTGGTGTGACATACACACACAATATTGTCTAGTCTACTGTGAAGTACTGTGAAGAAGACCACCACAACAGCTAGCATCAGCACCTCACCAGCCAGCTCCATCATTACACATCCGCATTACACCTTTAAGATTGGAGACCCGTTGCTCCCCCCCCCCCCGCTAGATCTTTCTTGCAAACCACAAAATTGCACCAGCCAGCATCACCACCACCTCAAAACCCGAAATATATATATATATATTTATATGTCTGTGTTTGTCCCCCACCACCATTGCTTGATAAAAGATGTTGATATGTTTGCGTCCCTGTAACTTAGCTGTTCAGTAGAAGTGACTGAGAGAATAAGCACCAGGCTTGCAGGGAATAAGTCCAGGGATCAATTTCTTCGACTAAAGGGTGGTGCTCCAGCATGGCCACCGTCAAATGACTGAAACAAGTAAAAGAATAAAAGGAGACGTGAAAAACGTTCCGTACCACTAAACCAAGAGGTTTATCTCTGTTTGCGTTAGCGTAACTGATATTTTGGTTGGATTATATAGTTATCGGTTTTACACTTCTTTCTATAATTTGTAACTGTCGCAATATACTTTTCTACTATAGGCACAAGTCCTGAAATGTTGATTAGATCGAGCCCAGTGTGCAACTGGTACTTAATTTATCCACCCCGAAAGGATGAAAGGCAAAGTCGACCTCAGCAGAATTTGAACTCAGAACGTAAAGACAGACGAAATACCGCTAAGCATTTCGCCCGGCGTGCTGACTATTCTGCCAGCTTGCCGCTTTTAACTCTCACAATATAGAAACATTACTCATGGCATCAGTACACAATTTACAGATGCTTACGTTTTTTGTTTCACGTGAATTTTTCACGGGTCGGACTAGATTCATATTATTGTCCAAAGAGTCGTAAACTATGCCTATGTAGAGTGTGTTGTGTTAATTCTTAACCTTAACTTCATAGGAGTAGTAGCTAACTTGGTCAACAGACTGGTTATTTTCCTGCATAAGATGTGGCCCTAAATTGTTGGTTTGGAAAAGAAACACTTAATTTCAGTTCCCTCTTTGGGAAACGTTTTTGTAGTCAGTGAGTAATAGGAACAACTGATTAGAATTTCCTGACTTTTAGTGCTTAGAACAGATGCTACACACGGTGAACACATAAATTCACAAACAGCAGGTCTTTAAGAGCCTCTCTTAATAAAATAAAGATAAGCGGAACTATATTAAGTTTGTACAATCAAATGTTAACAAAAATTTACTTTTATATTGAGTTGTATAATAAAGCATTTTCATCGACTGTTGTCTTCTGACTGTAAAACCAGAAAGTAAGAATGAGCAATATACTCAGGTGCAGAATTAAAACGAAGACCACTTTTAAGACTCGGTGTCAGAACTGCAGGTGTATATGATACTCGTAACATTTAAAACTGACCCTTTATAATTGATTTTAGCATATTTATAGTAAGATGTAGGCATGGCTGTGTGGTTATGAAGCACGTTTTACAGCTACGAGATTTGAGTCTAGTTTCACAGCGCAGCACCGTGGGCAAGTGTTTTCTGCTGTAGCCCTGGACCGAATGAATTCGGTTTGCGGAAACTGTGTGTGTGTGTCTTTGTAGTTGTGCTTGTCTCTTGCCACAGCTCTACAACCGGTGTTGGTTTATTCACTACCCTATAGTCTAGGGGTTCGTCAAGAAGGGAACGATAGAATAAGTACTAGACTTACAAATAAGTACTGGAATCACTTCGTCTAAAAGCCTTCAAATCGGTGCCCCAATATGGCCGTCGTTCAAAGAGAGAAACAAGTAAAAATAAACGATTCTCTGATTATCTGCTTTGTAGCTATTTCACAGTTGTTTGTTTACCTTTTATGTCCAACCACCAACGTCTGTTCGTTTAACATCATATATATTTGTTTTCATTGCTTTGTTTCCGTGTTTTTGAATGTTTTCACAGATTTTAACATATTCGAAATTAGAAATAACTTTGTTATGCCTAACCAGTTTGGTGTAAATTTGAAATAAAATAGAGGGAGATACAAACATTTAGTAGGATTTGAACGCGTGACTAATTGGTCAGGAGTGAAGTACTTTAACCTCCAAGCAAGTGTGTCTCTAAACAAGATCGTTTTTAATAGACGCTCAAACACAGACACACATTATTGGCAAGAAGAAGAAACATAATATTCAACAAAGCTGATCTAATTTCCTTCTCTCCAAACTAACCCAACACAAATATTAGTCAAGTGAAGATAGACAAACAGTGTGTTTGTCGAAAATATAAATAAAATATAACATATCGAACATTAAGCGTTACCCATTGTCTGCTAGGAAATAGAACATGAAAGTATATAAAAGATTACATACAAAAGAAAGTTGAGATTATCAACAGACTACGTCAACCTTCTCAATAGATTTACTGAATTATTCACTTGTCGGAACAACGACAAAATAATAATAATAATAAAGTGTCAATAGAAAACGAATCTCCTGCCCACATGACTGTTACTGATATCATGATATATTGCTTAGAAATAAACTTATTGAGGACAAGGGATGACCAGTCATAGATATCAAATGTTTTGTTGAAAATCAGTTGGAGTAAATAGTAGTAGTAATGGTTCGTAAGTCAAGAAGTTATGCCTCAGACGGTGAATATTCTTCTAACGGTTATGAAGAGATTAGAGTAAGATATATGCCAACATCACACGCATTTCGTTACTAAGGCGATTATCAAAACTGATTGTAAAATGAAACTGAAATTTCGGATGGATTTTTTGTATGAATACTGGAGTTTTACTCTAATCTATAAAGAAGTTAAAGTCTAATCTATAAAGAAGTTAAAGTCAGTAGAGAAAGAGAACGAAACAACTTCCGAGTATTAATTATACATTTGTTAATACGTAAATACGAGAACGTCGTTTATAACAGTGTTACCTGTTTTCAAATAGAAAGTGCAATTGTATTTGCAAATGTGCAGGTTAGGTTAACAGACTCACTGTAGTAGACTGACTGGGTATAAACTACTATTCTTCCATCTAATTGTTGTTGATGATTTTGATGAAGATGTTTATAGACACAAGGCAGTCTTGATCGAGTAGAGTTATGTTCAAATATATTCCAACAGTGGTTTTCCTCTCTAATTTTATATATCGGGCTAAATATCCCCCATCTAGTACACTGTCATGGCTGTCAACATAACATTTTATATAGAGTTTCAATCCTTATTCATATAAACTCAAGTATATAATATATTCAATGTATAAGAGTTTTAATTGGATAACAATCATATTATTATGTTCAGCATGAAATAATGTTTTCTAACATATTTAATATGTAAAGAAAGAAATCTTATCCCTCCCACCATCAACAAAATATGGTTTCATTAATGCTTATGTTGTTAGGAAGCATTAAAGCAATGATAATCTTCTCATTGTGTATATATTTACGATTGTTTTAATCATATTAGGCTGTATTTAACTATATTATTTCCATGCAGAATACACTCAAAAAATATTTTGCGAAGACTTTAATTCATATAATGCTACGTGGGGACTGGAATGTCAAAAGATATATCCAACGTTTCCTCTGCATGTCGTAAAAGGTGACTAAATGAGTTTGAGGTAAGATTTGCACTTCGACCCCGTAAAACCCTGACCGGCAACGAGTACCGAAACAGACCCATGGAATGGAGGGTACAAAGGTGTCATCCGCCAGGAGTAGGAGATCACCAACAAATGGTGGATACAGTGACACATGTGTTTTCGCGCATGCTCCAATACTGCTGCTTAATTCAGATTGCCGAATCAGTGAATTACTTCGACAAGAAAACTAGATATGTTTCAAGTTCTTCTATGCTCCGCAAAATATATATCAGACTGTATTTCGCTGAGGGGATCTAATAGGACGAAACACACCCGGAGTTTTCATTATAGCGACCAAATATTAGGCTCATTCTCATTATCAATCCTCTTAATCATTAGTCAATTTAAATTTCAGAGTTCCTTCCCTTTCTTTTTTTGAGAAGAATTGTCATTAATATTAATGTAATTCCATCTCACAAAAGTTATCTGTTTTATCTTTTACTTAATTCAATCTTTGGACTACGACCATGCTGCAGTACTACTTTGAAGGGTTTAGTCGAACATATTTCAGTTAGGTATATATTTTATCGGTCACTTTTGTCGAACCACTAGGTTACAGGGTTCTTAACAAACCAACATTGGTT
>JAOPUL010002510.1:20099002-20101502 GCA_027564515.1 Octopus rubescens
TTTGAACTCAGAACGTAAAGTCGGAAAAATTGCCGCTAAGCATTTCTTCCGGCGCGGTAACGACTCTGCCAGCTCGCAATGGTTTCAGATTTAGGGACAAGGAGGGATTTAGTCGATTACATCGACCCTTGTGTTAAACTGGTACTTATTTTATCGATCCCGGAAGGATGAAAGGCAAAGTCGACCCCGACAGAATTTGAACTCAGAAAGAAAAGACCGACTAAATGCCGCTAAGCATTTTGCCCGGCGTGCTAACGATTCTGCCAGCTCGCCGCCTCAACAACAACAAGAGCTTGGAAATATTAAATATAATCAATATTCGTGATAGAAGTAAGGTGGAAAGCAGAGTTGAGTCAGTGAAGATTGATGTACAAAACTGGAGATGCGAGTGAAATAAATATGTGACAAATATATTAATAGTTTTATTTGTTTTTACAGATTGTTCTGTAATCAAATGAAAGAATGCAGAGAAGTGATTTGAGCAGCAGATTGAGTTAATGGATAAATATTTAGAGAGAAATGATACGACAATAAAGCCAAGTGGGGAATGTAATTTTAACAAAGAAATCCTATATTAATGTATTATTTAAGTGATATTTCATAGTCTGTTGTGTATCTGTGGATGATACGGGTATTTGTCTTGGGGTGTCTTACTGTGTTACTGTGCTTTTAATAGACACACAAGCTCGAGGCATTTTCTATTCATAATACAACTTCAGCTTCACTTAATTGTTGTTTCAGAGCATTTATTATTAGATTTGAAAACAAATTAATACCAGATTATATCATGATAATACACAACATCAGAATTGTTAAAAAGTATATTTACAATATTTTGTGGGCGTGCAGTTTTCACCTACCACGCCCTAGAATTTACACCCCTCGTATATATTCCATGTGTGATATACACCTATTGTCTATATTCTGGGTGTGGTATATACATTTCTGGTGCAGATCCTGGGTATGGTATATACAGCTCCATGCAAAGGTTTGTAGTCTAGTGATTAGGGTGTTACATACACAATCGCAAGAATGTGGCTTCGATTCCTAGATCAGGTGGTGCTTTGTGTCCTTGAGTAAAACGCTTCATTTCTCATTCCTCCAGTTCACTCAGTTGTAAATGTTTAGCCCTATGATGGACTGGTGTCCGATCGGGGTGAATTTTGAGCTCTGAGTCATTTATACACCATAGAAACTAGATAATGATTTCTATGAGTCCCAGGATTTGAAGACATTAATGTCCAAAGGACTTACTTTACTTAACTTTTTAAATACATCTACAGTATATATATATATATACACTGTAGATGTTGGGGAATATACATTGGGAATGTATTTAAAAGTGTATATTCTGGGTGGGAATATACACTAGGAATGTATTTAAAAGTCTATATTCTGGGTGGAGAATATACACTGGGGATGTATTTAAAAGTGTACATTCTGAGTTGGGAATATACATCCATGGTGTATATTTTAAGTGTTTACCAGTTACTCACATGATTTTGTGTTTCATCGGTATTACAACGAATTTCCAAACTGAATTCTATAACTGACAGGAAGAAAAAATGTCAAATATTACAGGAAAAAATCCTCAATGCTTCGAGATGTTTCTCTTTCTTCCATGTTTGGGTGGAATTTTGGAATAAGCTACTCTCAAAGTCTCATGCACAAAAAAATATTGATTTCTTCTTTCATGCCTTAGTATTACTATGATTTTATACAACAGAAATTATTAGTTCTAAAGGTATTTATACCCCAACATTTCTATTTTATACACTCCTTTCCAAATCTTTTTCCTTTCCCAGGAGGTATGGGGTCCTTTAGGGAGTTCATGATACTTCAAAGGACTTCAAGGGACACCTATTTTAAAACTCTGTTACTTTTTATTACACCCTATTCGCTGACATGGAAACCATTCCACAACGGTCAACGTTGCATTTCTTCCTTTGTGGGCGTCGATAAAATAAGTATCAGTTGAACACTGGGGTTGAAGTACTCGATTTTCTCCCACCCCCACACACACCAAAAATTGCCGGCCTTGTGTCAAAATTTGAAACCAATATTATCCTTACTTGGAAACCATTGAAATTCCACAATTTCCAAATATCCTTACTTCCGTTTTGGTGCAATAAATTATGAATCATGAAAATCTTTGATTTAATTCCTTAATTAAATTCATACTTAATTAAATATATACTCAAAGTTGATTCATTATGTTAAAGATTCCGTTCATTTAGAGATTCATAGGCGCAAGTATAGCTGTGTGGTTAAAAAGCTTGCTTTTGCAACCATGTGGTTTAGAGTTCAGTTCCACTATGTGACACCTTGGGCAAGTGTCTTCTATTATAACCCTTGGCCAACCGAGGCCTTGTGAGTGAATTTGGGAGAGGGAAACTGTATGGAAGCCTATCACTCATATATACACACATAAATACATATATATATATATATATACATATATATATACACACATAAATATATTTATATATATATATATTTA
>JAOPUL010002510.1:20106502-20114411 GCA_027564515.1 Octopus rubescens
AAGCTTCTTCTCCTTCTCCTGTTCCCACCACCCCTCTCTCTCTCTCTCTCTCTCTTTGTTTCTTCCCCTCGAGTGTGCCTCCATTATCATTATCATTATCATCATCATCGTCGTCGTCATCACTGTCACTATTATCAGCATCTTAGAAATTGTTGGAGCTTTTAAACCCAAACTATTAGCTTGCTATCTCCTTCTTCTTCTCATTCTGTAAGATTTAATTTCTAAATATAGAAATGTATTGTTATTTATACACATATATCCTCGGGCTGAGCGTGCTTTGGCGAAAAAACACGCCGCTCTTTGAAACTGTTTTTTTTTTATTCTTTGACTAGAAACCATTATCACGCAGCTTTTTCCCGGTTCTTCTCAGATCCACTCTTACCCACATCCTAACCAACATCTAACGAATTAAACAGCCTGTGATACTAGCCGTTTTCCGTAAGATTACCCCCTTTATGCCACATCTGTAAAACAACAATAACATAGCAATAAAGTATAGAACAGCAGTACCCCCACCTCCTCCTCGCAGCCTTACTAGATATTTAATATTTGAAGTTTCTCCACTTGAAACAGTTTCACTAAACTCCGTTGATTTCCCGCTCTTTACCATTCCCTCGCAGATATTCCGCCCTCTTTCCCTTTCTCCAACCCCACCTTTTTTAAAACTACTACCAAATCACAGGTGTTGGGTCGTCGGCGACTAGACCGGCAACCCCACAGCGCTTGTCGTTTGAGGGGGTGTTTTTCTAGCTGGTTGGTCATCCTGCGGGACGAAATACATCTGTCAATGGGCGGGTGAACTCTGAGGAGTCAACGGCAATCCAAATAAGCAACTCTCGTTATTAGTTTTGCTGCTTATTGAGCCCTTACCGCTTAAGACAGCAGCGAAAATACAACTCCTCTGCCTTTCAGATAATATACACTCAAGGGAAAGGCTTCGGGGGTAAACCCTCAGGATAAATCCGCGGCCGGAGTCTCTAGGGCAGTTCGATGTTATATCCAACCTCCTTCTGGCAATACTGTATTGACTCCCGTATTGGTCCCCACCCTTCCCTTGGATAATACTAGTGGTGGTGTAAAGGGGAGACGTGCTGCATAGGCAACTACCTGTATCCCATAAAACCTGCCCAGGCCTGCATCCGGGAGAGGACACTCTACTGTCTTCTAACCATAGCGGAAAGCAGCAACCTACTAGTTTTAAAGCTGCACAGGCTTGGCGTAAGAGCAAGGCGTCAGGGCCTGCTTTCGACGGAGGGAGAGGCGATTCTGCCTCACTGGGCAGCTACCGCCCGCCTCAAGCTGGGTATCCCCCAGCCAGTTAGGTGCCATCACGTCACATCACATCTGCACTCCTGGGTGCGTGGAACTTATGGAATCTAATATCCGAATCGTGGGCTGTAGACACTGCACCAAGAAAAATTAACAGACAAGCAAAGAAACATTGTAAGAAGCCAGCATTAAGACTTGGATTTTGGAACGTAAGGACCACGACAACTGGTCTGTCAGCGGATCTTCAAAAGATCAGCGACACACGCAAGAGGGCAGTGATCAACAACGAAAAGATACGACACGGATCAATCCAGGAAACAAGGCTTCCAGATTCGGGGATTCTTCGTGAAAAAGAGTATATCGTTTTCTGGCAGGGGAATGGCATACATCAGACCAGTGATCATGGTGTCGTCTTCACCGTGAGGAACTAAGTGCTGAAGTTGATGGAACTCAGCAGCGACGGTTCGGAGCGGATTATCTCACACTGACTGCGTATTTCAGATGTGTCTATCATCCTTATCAATGCTTACACACTAAACCTCTATTCCACACAAGCCGACAATGATAAGTTCTACGATCAGTTCGCTAGGAAAATACAGCCGATCCCAAATTACAAACAGATGGTACTACTCAGCGATTTCAACACCAGAGTGCGAGCTAATAACGACTCCTGCACATGTTGTCTGGGACGGTAAGGGGTTGGCAACAGGAATGAAAATGGGAAACGGCTGCTTGAGTTCTGCTTGCTCCATGGACTAAGTGTCATCAACCTCTACTTCCAGGCCAAAGCTCGACACAGGGTTCCCTGACGTCACCCTCGCTCAGGGCACTAGCACCAGCTAGATCTGATCATCACAAGGCGAAACCACCCGAGAGATGTGCTCCCGACTCGGTTCTGTCAGAGCGCTGAATTTGACACAGACCACTCCCTAGTTTGCTGCAATCGCAGACGCCAACTAAAAATGATGCGATGTATCATTACCATTGCAAGCCAGTGGTCAGCTAAGGCAGATTCATCCATTAAGTCACTGGAAGACGCCATCGCTTCAGACCCACCGGAATGCAACGTTCAGGAGGGAGGGGACTCTCTCAGGGTCATCATCCATAACATGATACTGAGGGTCTTTAGTAGGAACGGGGGATGACGCAAGACTGGTTTGAGGCGAGTGCGAAATAGCTCAATACGCTCATGAAGGAGAGGCGTGCTGACCTGTTGAAGCACAAATACCGACTCACCAAGGCAACGCTGCACGCACTGAGATTTGCAAGGAACTACATGCAGAAGACAATGGGATGCTGTGCAAATGTTTACTGGTTGCAGCTTTGCGAAGACATTCAATTGTCGTTTGTCACAGGAAACATTTGCGGAATGTACGAAGGCATCAAAAAAGCCATTGGCCCAACCCATAGAAGGATGGATCCACTGAAATCCAGAACAGGGAAGTCATCAAGGGCAAAAGAAAAGCTGGAGACATGGGTGGAATATTATTCCGTACTCTATGCCAGGGAAAACAACGTCGAACAGTGCGCTGGAGGTCATGGAACTCCTACCCGTCATCGAGGAGCTGCATACACAGTCGACTGCTGAAGAACTGGACAGAGCCATTGATGCCTTGCTCAATAGCAAGGCATCGGGCTTGGACGACATCCTACAAGAGATCATCAGGTGTGCGAAGGGAGTTCTGCTTGGCCATTTACTGAAGCTACTGTGTGTGTCAGTGCTGGGGTGAGGGGGTAAAAGTCCCGCAAGACATGAGAGAATGCCATAATACGTTCAGGATTAACAAAGCGACAATCTGAAAGCGTCAACGTCATGCGTAACCGAGTGTGAAATGTTTGCTTGCGTCACTCTTTATCAAATGATTTAAGTACCTTTGTTGATACGTACATATATAGACACACTATTAGCACTCTCATCCATGACTCAGTAGAACGGCTGCACCATTGCTTTTTACTGTCTATTAATAGTTGTGCTGATTGCAATAACATTAGATGAAGTGCTTTGCTCAAGAATACGCATCAACCGTCAGTCCAGGTATCGAATGCACGATCACACGACAACGTGTGCAACATTGTAACCACCAGAAAAATCACCGTCACCTTTATAGTATGCACATTAGTGCATACTATAATTATAATAGTAAAATATATGGAGGTTATGAAGTAACAATAACAGCTATTTTTTCCCAAACTCAGCCTTAAAACTCAGTATATAAACATACAAGACAGAGATTTGTCCATAAATGGAAATTTCAAACGTAACACGCTTCAAAAAATATATCTACGCATGTTTATCACAAAAAATGTCTCATTTCATGTGAAAGTAACTTTAATCGTGCGGAGTCATGCTGAAACCGACACTAAGGTACTTCATAAAGCATTATTTGAAGATACTATTTGTCCTTGTTACGATCTAAACATAATTGAAGAATGAGTGATAAACAGAAGTTAAACCCTGTTTGTTTAAATTCAAAATGTTCACCTCTATGCATCTCACTCATGTAATATGTCAATAAAAATTAGCTCTAATTTATATTTTCCCCATATACTATTAAAGTATCAGAATATTCTGTCAGATATTCCGTTAGAAATATACATACAAAATTTTGAAAATTTATCGTGAAATAAATAGCAACGTCGACAGAATTGATTTGTTTTGTAATAATGGTATAATCTAAAAACCAAAGATCAAAATGGACTAAAATTGTAACATGTTTATTTGAAATATTGCTATGTAATTTAAAAAAGAAAAGAGGGAATACAAAAAATTAAAATCAAAGCTTTCTCTTAAGATCACTATATCTCAAACGTGAAAAGAATTTTACTGATAAAACGGAAAATGTAGTACGCTTTTTCAGGATGAGATTTAAAATGAAGTTATAAATAATAAACAGACATTTAAACAACACACTATCATGTATGAAGTTTCAAGTATTAATAATTTTTAAAATCATCTTCTGGATCATTCGCTTTTTTACAGAAAGGAAAAAATAAAACTAACTTAAAAATACAAACGCGAACTGATTTTATAAAAATATTTTCTTACTTCTGCCCATTTTACCATTAAAACCGTTTTATGATCACGTTTTAATATTTTTATTCAGCTGCTTTTGGTTTTGTAATTTATTTTGGCTATTCTGTTCGATTTATTTGATGAAAGAAAAACGTTGCATTAGCAAAAAGATTGATTAGAAGTATATGAAATATTAAAGAAGATGAAAGAAAACAAACATGAACGAAAGAAAACTAAACTCGAAAATAAACGTTTAACAAAGACAACTAAAATTGAAATAAATTATAATTAAATAGGAATTTCGATAGAAAACCTTTTTACTTTTTTTGTTTTCAAAACCAAAATCACTTAAGGAACATTAAAGTCTTCTTGCATTTATTTATTTTTTTTGCCTTATTTTGTATTTCTGGGTGAGGCTTGATAAAGTTGAAGGTCGAAAAAATTGAAGAGTAATTAATTTTAATATCCTAACAACAGTTGGTCGTCGAATAGTTTGCTGTGAAAATTTTCGGAATTAATGTTTGGTTGTAAGGATGACATTGCAGTCGTTTTCCCCCTCAATATTTATTAATTATTAATTGATATTATTGTCGTTGTTGTTATTATTATTATTATTATTATTATTATTAATGTTATTATTATTATTTTTTAAATTTAAATTTTTTATTATTATTATTATTATTATTATTGCTGATTTTTCTTCATATTTCTTGATTTTCTTAAACTATTCTTTTTAAAGCAAGACATGCTTTGATGACAACATGAATCCTTAGAGATATCCGTAGACTAAATTAGTTTTTAAAAATTAAAATCCTTGATTTAATTTCGTATTCTTTCATTTATTTATTTATTTATTTATTTATTTTGGCACATCAGGAATCGTGTGTGGGAAGTGGTAAAATTAAAAGGTTGTTAGCTTATTAAACTCTTTTCAATGGATGGCTATTTGAAATGTGTTTAAGAAGAACATAGCGTTTCATTATATATCTCAAGAGAAAATCCTGAAAGCTATCTTTTCCCAAGAACATTTTCCTCAACACAATTATTTCTGTTTTAACCTGAACAAAATATGCTGTATTGGTAAATGCGATGACCACAAGTCGAAGTATATGAAACTCTACTTTGTTGCAAGCATGCCTTACAACACAACCTGCTCTCGTATTTAGTTTGGACTATGTAACTTAAATTCATTTATTAATATCGTGTGACTCATAGAGGAGCTGAGCGTAATTTGGTACCCTATCCGGTGTTTCTGTTTACCGTACGTAGTAACAACCAGTCATGGGAAGTGAATTTTTAACTGTTAGAATTTAAATTTACGTTCCTTTGTATTCTGAAATTCACTTATTTCCTTTCTGCTCCGACATGATAAGATGGCGAAAACGTTAATTCGAAAGTGTGAAGAGTCGAGTTTAGAGATTGCAAAGCAGTGGCACGAACACAAAACACAGTGAGTGGCTGAGTCGGATGCTTACAAAATCATGTAGGATTTTCACACCCAAACCGAACAGGTGCTTGAGCACAAGCCGGGACTTGACATGATAGAAAAGGTGGAAAATGAAAAGGATGAAGATGGTGCCAATTATAGTTGGAGTCTTGGGAACTCTTCCAGAAAGTATTAAAAGGAATATAAAGACAATGGAAATAATATGCTGAGTAGAGCTGTTGCAAAAATCGCCCAGTAGATCTGTTGCAAACAGTTTGCCTCCTTGGTTCGAATCATCAGGAAAGTATTAGATGGATAATGAAAACAGGTAACAGGCTACAGTAGGCTGCAAGTAGCAAGACCGCTACTCATGCAAGACTCGCGGTCTTCCAACAAAACCTGAGCTAAAAGAAGAAGAATTAAAAGAATGATGACTATGCTGCTGCTGCTGCTTCTGCTGCTGCTGCTGATGATGATGATGATGTTGATGATGATGACGATGATGATGATGACGATGAAAAAATTAATTTGCTGAAAAAAAATATAATTTAAAAATAAATATGGCGAAACTAGCGTAGTCGAAATACATAGAAGAGGAGGTAATAGGCACTAGAGATAGAGAGTTGCAATACACGGTTGTACCCTCCGCCTTCTACCAGAGATAGAAGGGGAGGCGAGCACCCACCAGGTTCATAGTCCAGTGAAACTAATTACAAAGGCAACAGACGACAGCAGCATATTCGGGTCTCAATTCAAATTACAAAGTTGAATTCCACGCAATCAAATGGCAGTAGCGACGGTACGAAGATCACCGCAACGTACTCCGCTGCCACCAACACCATCACAACCACCACCATTACAACGAATGATAATAATCTTTCTATACTAGGCACGAAAGCCCGAAATTATTTGGGGGCCGTGTAGTGAAATTTATCGATCCCAGTTCGTAACTGGTACTCACTTTATTGACCCCCGGAAGGATGAAAGGCAGCGTCGACCCCGGCGGTATTTGAACTCAGAACGAAAAGTCACAAAAATTGCCGCTAATCATTTCTCCCGGCGCGGTCACGACTCTGCCAGCTCGCCATCTTCAATTATTCTTATGTTGGTATTATAACCCAAGCAAAATAATCAACGAAATTAATTTAATCAATTGCTCGGGGTCTGGTTTGGTCCAGACATCCAGGTGGACAAGAACTGGGGGGAGGTGATGAGCAGGATGGCCAGTCTCACCCAGAAATGAGCAGAGAGGAAGCTGTCCTTGAAGGGTTAGGCGGAGGTAGGGAATGTTTACAATGCTTCCGGCATCTATTATCGCCTGACTGGCGTTCCTTGCCCGCTTCGTAGTTGATCATGTTGGAACACTTGCTCTTCGGCTTTCTGTTTAAGAGAGGCGTTCCGCTCGTCAGACGGTCTATCTGCTGTCAGCAGCAGGTGAGTGGAGGACTGGTTATGCCGAGGCTAATGATATGTAGACTCAGGCTGAGGCTGCGCCATCATCAGCGTTCCCTTAACGGTGAACAGGTGTTGTCGACGTTCGTCACATCGAATTTTCCGCATCTCGTCTTATTGACGGATTTAATCTTGTATGAAGCTTACACCTAGAAAGGACGGTTTGCAGCTAGAGTATCAGCAAGCGCTCACAGCCCTCTGCCAGTCGGGCATTGCTGTCGGTGGATGTTCCACAATGGAGTTCTATAGGGTATTAGTGGAGAGCAACAACGTTCTCGGAGAACTTCTCCGCGATGGGAGGGGATCATTTAGCAGGTCTATTCCGGAGGTATTTCGGGCCAGGGCCTATGGATAACTTCCTAAAATCCCTGGCCTTGCAGTGCTACTGGTGAGCTTTGCCGGTTCGAGACAAGCTCTACGGATGTGCTGTCAGACGGACATTCCGAGATGTGCGCAGAGCGACGAAACCATGCTGCATGCACTCGTCCAATGTCCGGCTATTGCTGACTTGTAGAGCTTGGCCGAACAGCTGTTGACACGTGTAAGACGGATCCGTCTACTATCCGAGTCCATTCTAAAGATCACCCCGCCGCCTTCCCTTGGCCTGGAAGGAAATGCAATTTTCCTCTGTCTGGTGGATATGGCGAAGGAGGTAGTGTGGTGGACGAGATTGAAACGACTGAATTCAGATACCATCCGCTTCGCCTAAGCCACTTGAAAATGAAAGTGAGGGTGGAGAAGGCAGGACT
>JAOPUL010002510.1:21505255-21518030 GCA_027564515.1 Octopus rubescens
CGGTTTGACTGGAAACTGGCAAGCTGGGGAGCTGCACCAGACTCCAGTCTATTTTTTGGCTTGGTTTCTACAGCTGGGTGCCCTTCCTAACGCCAACCACTCCGGAGAGTGTACCAGGTGGTTTTAACGTGTCACTGGCACGAGTGTTTTTAATGTGTCACTGGCTGTTAAACTGGGCAATGAGTTAACCTCAGTGTGAGAGAGAGTGCACGTGTGTATAAACGTGTATATGTGTGTGTGTGTGTGTATAAATGTGTACACATGTAAAAGTGTGTGTGAGTATAAATGTCTGTATGAGTGTGTGTGTGTGAGAGAGAGAGAGAGTGTGCATGCAGTCGTGTGTGTGTGTGTGTGTGTGTGTATAAATGTCTGCATGTGTGTGTGTGTATTTGAGAGAGTGAAAGAGTAAGTGCATGTGTGGGCACATGCACTTATGCATGTGTATGTGCTGTTTTACTGAATAGAAAATTCATTATTATTATTATTATTGATCATCCTTTCGGGGTCAATAAAATAAGTACTAGTTGAGCACTGGGGTTGATTTAGTCAACTTAGCCCCTCCCCTGAAATTACTGGCCTTGTGCCAAAATTTGAAACCATTATTATTATTATTGTTACAGAAACCATTATTATTATTATTATTACTAGTTCATTTGAACTTCATGTTAACACATGCCATCTGCTGGATATTAATAATCTTGTTAACAACCATCATAGGTTATCTCCTTCTTTATATGGAGACTTGATCCAGCATGCTGCTGCATTTCCTCTTCCTCCATTTTTTCCACCACCATCATCATCATCATCGTCATCATCATCATTGTTACCACCAACCACAAACTTACACCACTGTGATCATCATCAGCAGCAGCAACAACAACAACAATACCACATCATATTAATAATCATCATCAGCATCGTTGCAACCATTACTACAACCTTTATCATCACAATCACCACCATCATCAACATCAGCGTTGTCATCATCATTGTCATCATCTTCATCATTATCCACATCATCATCATCAGCCTCTCCATCATCAACACCAACATTATCATTATTATCATCATCATCAACATCATAACCTCCACCACCATTATCATCATCAATCTAAAGCCAGAATCTAGATCAGAACCAATCACACCATCATTCATGTCACTTCTTAGTTTTTTGGGGGTTTTTTTTCATTAACAGGAAAGAAAACAGTAACACACACACACACACACACACACACACACACACACACACACACACACACACACACACGCAAAAACCTGTAGCATAGAAGAATACGCACATATACACTAATACATATACACATATATACTAACAAATATACACACATTCACTAAGACATACACACATATATACACTATTACAAATAAATAATTCAAAGAAGCACGACATATGCTTGCATACACACACACACACACACACACACACACACACATACACCATGGAAAAGAAGATATCATCTTTCCATCAGGACATGCCTTTGGGGCCATTTGGGGGGGGGGGGCTATTGAAACCTGAAACCTGATGAAGAGAAGAACCACTTTTGACAATAAGTGGCCATTTTCTTCATGTTGCAGGAGAACTACTTGGAAATCAAGGTTAGATCATTTACATATTAATGTCGGCAGGACAGCCTGGGTCAGTATCCAGTTTCAAAAGTTCCTGTCTGTCATCATCATCATCATCATTGCTATCATCATCATCATCATCAGTGTTATTGCTATTGTCATCATCATCACCATCATAATTATCATCATAACAATTGTCATGACCATCACCATCATCATCATCATCATCATTATCCTAACTCTTGTCCTTTTCCTGTTTAAATCCTATGGAACTGAGATCAAATACAATGGACCTGAGGCACTAAAAGGAAACTATTAATTGATTGATAACCCTCTCCATAATATTGTGATCTATTTCCAAGAGTATGAACTTTTCCATTCCTCATTTTGTCTAATAGATCCTAAAGCCCCAATGGTCACTGGTGTTTTTTCAGTCTTCATATTCCTCATTCTGTTGATTTCAAACTCCAGGTCTTTGTACTTGGTCAGCTTCTCTGTTTCTTTCATAAATGTATTTCTTTTGGAAGATATTGCTATGTTGATAAATAATATCTTTCCTGTCCTTGATAATGATGTCAGGCTTGTTGGCCTTCATCTCTATGTCTGTATGGATTGGCATGTATAAGATGATGGTGACGTCATTGTTATCAGTGATTATTTTTGCTTGATAACCATATTACTTCTTGGTCATCTTAATCTTGTAACTCTTCCATATTTTCCAGTGTAAGTTTGCTACAGCCTTATTATACCTGTGGATGTATTTGGTTTTTGCCAGTTCCAGGCATCCAGAGACACACTGTTTGATAGTTTCTCCACTCTTTCCACAGATATTCCTGCATTATGGCTCTATTGATGAAGCAATGGTGATAGAATCTAGTTGCAAGAATTTGATCTTATGCAATGATTTTCAGACGCACCATCTCTGCTTTTTTTAGTCAGGTGTTCTTTAATCAATGGGTGTGTCTTCCTTTAATCCATGTCTACCTTGTGCATCATTTTCAGTACTTCCCACACATTACTTTGTACTCCCAGGTTTCCTACAGTTACAGCTGGCCATGATGTTTTGTTTTCCACTTCATTTGTTTGGCATAAATAGTTACTTTGTTTCCTATTGATAGGGTTTCTGGGACATCAAGCACTTTTTTTGAAATACACTACTTTCTTGGTGGAATAAATCTGATATTGTACAATTCAGAGGAGTTGGTCACCAGCTATACATCCATCCCAGTTAGACAGGTAGACTTGAAGATCTGTTTAAGATGGATTAGATCTCACCTTTCTACAGCTCTTATTAGTATCTTTAGAAGGGTGAGGTCTTTAGAAGGCCTGTTGACATCTGCTCTCAAGCAGCACATCTTTATGATCAGCATTTTCCTTATCCTGCTGTCCAGTCTTTTGATGTCGTTCAGTTTCCAGCTGATGATGTTGAAGCTGTACATCATTCCAAGTATTACTAGAGTAATAAGCATTATATCATAGCTTCAAGACTTCAATGGTGTGATTATTTATTTTTAGAATGGCAGTGTAAGGTAAGTGTGAGAGGCCAGATCTGGCTTGCTTGAACATAAAACAGGTAGAATAATTGGGCTTTATATGGCCAGTTTAAATGCTAAGGGGTTAAATTTTGTTAGCCACAAACAGTTCACTCTTTAGTACCAAACACACCCACCCACCTCTGGTACACTTACACAAATTCTCCTTCTTAGCTGAATGTTATCTATGTATATCTGCTGTCTCCTTTGTTCACTTCCAGCTACTCATATGTACCATTTTGATGAAGTTCCTTGATCACAGTGTCATGGTTTAGTTTTGCACTCTTGGTCCATTTGACTTTTTTGAAGGTAGCTTTAGCTCACTTGTTGATTCCAAACTCCATTTTGATGTCAATGGTGAAAGTCTTGAGAATTGGAAGTTGACTCTTCTGTTGGTTTTCATCTTTGGCAAACATCTTGAAATCATCAAGGTAGAACAAATGATTCAGTCTGCCATTCTCTGAATTATACTAATAGCTACTGTTGTTCAGTAGATTAGTGAGGGGTGATAGTGAAAGGCAGAAGAACGAGGGTGACAGTGAATCTCTTTGGAATATCTTTCCTTGTTTATTTTTTCAATAAAAAATAAACAAGTTGCGTGTGATAAACCAACCATTCATCTGCTAAGAGTTACTAAAACCACTCCCAACATCGATTGCTCTTTGTCCTAATTCTCAAATACCATTTCATCATTCTGAAAGCTAAACTATTGTCAGACATCAAAGACCAACAAGAGAGCTTCTACATCATCACTCAACCTGCTAGAAATAACCAAATCTCTCTCACGTCACACTCTGCCTTCTTGAAATATAAGGAAGGACATATTGAATAATGTAATCTTAGATAAGCCTAATAGACAGGATGGTCGTGGTTGGAATCACTTTTGCTCAATCACGGTTGTTCTGCAGCTAAACAACAGCAGCAACCTTCATTTAACCGTTTCTTTTCTGTAAGATACGTCAAATAACATAAAGCACCATCTAATGCCATCCTTCAGATAATGTTGGACTAATTGCTTAGGTAAGATTTCGTTTTAAGATTCAGAAAGTGAAATAACATACTCGGCAAAAGTTGGCATGAGATAGAAATTCAGTAATAAAATGAAAGTGAAATAATTATACCGTTTAACTATTGTTTCTGTACTGACACCGACCTGTTACATAACATATTGTTTGCAGTCTACGGTTCTCACTATTTAGAAAATAAACTTTCGGTTTGAAAAGGTAAGTTTTGTTTAATTTTATTGCCGAGTTTTACTCACCTATTAATGTCCGATTTGACCGAATTCGTTCACTCACTTTCTGGATATTTGAAATGGAGGAAAAGCCGGAAGAAAGAGAAGAAAACAGAGGGAGAGAGAGATATACTAGTGGAGAAATGAAATAAAGGCAGAGAAAGAGCTAATTTGTCAGTCATTGACAACATCGATGTAAAATAATTTATTTGGTTTTTACATGACTCCTATCAAGTCTATTTTTGTCATTACCCGGTTTCGAACTAGTTTTATGAGATCAATAATGTCCGTGAAGGAAGTATGATCATCACGACATTTCGTGCCTAGCAAACATCCCTGGTTTCATGACTGACTGGAAAATATTAGTTATTCAATGTAACCAAATATCTCCTTTGAACTAATTACTGTAAACTTTCCAAATAACGGCAACTATTGTGCTTTGGATGCCGTTATTGTGAATTGCTGTTTAGGACGTGGAGGGGGGGGGTTAATGCATTTATCCGTTAAGAGTTTTTAGGAGAAAAAATATCCCTGGTTTTATGACCGACTGAAAAATAAACAGTTATTCAATATAACCAGCAAATCATTTGAACTTGTTGGAATAAACTTCCAAAATATCGGCAACCCCGGTGTTTTAGTTGCCGTTATTGTGGATTGTTGTCTAGGACAGTTTTAAACGCATATATTATGTAAATCATGGCTCTTCGAATTTTTTACTTGATACACTCATAGGAACAAAATTTAATTTCAGTCCATCCCGAAACAAATTAATCCAATATTAAATTAAAAACTATAACCAATTTACAATCTACATGAGAAAGAGCCCCGCGATGTGCGAAGTGTCGCTGGCCATTTTCTTCGGCTAAACACGTCATTTGTTCTGGAGTATACAACCCGTTACTCGCCCCCACCACCACCATCTTCTGCTGCTTGATCCCCCCACACACCTTTTTTTTCTCTTTTAATAAATTATAACTGGATTTACTACAATAAAAATAATTGGACACCTCAACTTAATTGTAGAGACGTTCTCTCAGTCAATTATAAATACAGACAGCTTTAATGTTTGAATTATTATTTAATGAGAAAGATGGGGTTTGATGGGCAACGGAGAAGATCACAATTGTTAGGTTGCAGATTTATGCGTTTGAGATGCAAACTATCACGTTCTATATTGTAAAGGCTTCTCTGCTTAGTAAATATACACATTACTAAACCTACTTTCCCCGGTTATTAACCGTTTCCCCTATGTACGAACTCGCAAAAGCTCTTAAAAAGGATCAACAGTTGTACAAAGCTTGAGATGTTTTCTTACAATTGTTTTTAGTTCAGCCACTAATATTCAATTCCTTTAAATGTGAACATAGACTTTGCTCCAAGATCGAAAGTCATTTCCATAAATTCTTCATTAGTCTACGTGATCCAATGTTATTTTGTCCTCGTATCATAAAGAGATTTATAAATGCAAACTAATAAATTCACCCTCCGTGGAGCCCCTAAGCTTTTATTCATTCTCAGCCGTCTATAAGGACCACTTTAAGAAGGTCTGATGTAAATAAATGAAGTACAATACGAATATCAATTGATTAGTTGATAAATTCACAGTAAGTAATTTAAGAAGAACGAAGTGACGAATAACAAATTTATATGGAACGAGATAAGGGAAAGAAACATTTTAAATTTTCAAATAAAATGGAAACTTCTATACGTTAAAAAATAATTCTAAAATCTGTTTTAAAATGTCTTTACATGCGAGTGTTTAATCTGAAGATGAACTGTCTTTCAGAATTTACTGGTATCGCTTTGTTTTTGGGTCTTGTTTTGTAGTGAACATTGTATTTTTAAGCATTACGTCCTTGCATATCTTTTTGCATAGAGAAACTTCTGATCGTATCTGTACAGGGTGCGCCGTAAAGAATTCCCGACTGATTTTAGGTCATAATTTTTAGGATTTAATCAAATATGGTCATGTAACATATTAAGAGAAGTTTCATTCAATATGTCTGCCTTTAGCCTTCACAATCGCCCGAAGACGGCCAAGAACAGACTCACACGAATGCTGGACAACTTCTTCACTTAAATGATCCCATGATGTGACTAAGGCTTTCTTCAGTGCGATGATATTTTTGTAGGAAACTCTTGAAACGTCACTTTCTAGAATGGGCCGAATAGCGAAGTCCATAGGATTGACAACTGGGCTGAAGGGGGGAGCGGGGCGACACATTCTTGTTCCACAACCCGCTGAAATGGTTCCTGGGCGGACGTCGGAGTCAGGAAGCACCAACAATTGCTTCGTATTGACGGGGATTTTTCAGATTTGTTTTTTGCACTGTGCCCTTCGAATTTTCGAAATTTTGTTTTACTAAAAAGATATTCCAGAGCATTTCCAAGGGAACCGTGAAAAAAGAAATCTGAAAAATCCCCGTGAAAACGGGAACGGGGTAGGGGGGGGGTTAAAAATCAATCATTCTTTTTCGCCAATTGTTTTGGCTAAAACAATAGTCCAGAGCATTTTGAAGAGCATCGTGAAAAATAAATCTGAAATCCCCGCCAATGCGGAGCAATTGTTGGTGCTTCCTGACTCCGCTGGCTGCACCACTGCTGTGTCACATTGAACGTGTAGCAGGGGTATTGTTCGCTCTTTACTTTTAGCTACCTATTTGAGATCGTTATGCGATGGTACAGGCCATTAGGTGTTGCGTGAGCATCTCCACCCCTTGGAGAAATGGACTGGACTGGCGTTCCCAAACATCAGATATTTAAGGGAAGATTTTCCCCGCTAACACAAGAGAGAGGATTTGGCGACGGTGAGCCACCTACTCAACCAGCAATTGGCGACGGCATCAATTCAATAACCGATGCGACCAGTCTAATACCAACCAGCACCGTGAGAAACGATTTACCAATAAACGCATTCACGTTATATTGTTTCTTCTATCTTCTCCATATCTTCAAGCGGCGCCGCAACTATGTATTATAAAATTAGCTGAGAAATAAAATGTCGTTAAAATACAACCCGAGTCGGATGTATATTTATATTTTATCAGCACTACATCCTCCGACAACAACAAAAATATCCAGACAGTTAAACTTGGTGACTCCTTAAACTTACGCAGACAGTTAAACTTGGTGACCCCTTAAACTTAAGCTTTCGTTTCTAAATTTGCCTCATGCAAACTAGAACATTTCTCGCAGAAATTAATTTTTAACGACGGGCCCATTTGAGATGGTAAACGAAAATGGGCGTCCTGTCGTGCAGATAACCGATATACATCGTGTACAATTTTTATTCCAAGCTTTTTATCACCGATTTTCATTTTGTTTTAAATGTCGTGCGAAAAGCTTTGACGTTCAACTATCACCGACTCTCCACCACCACTTTTGAGCCCTTCACGTAAAACTGTTTTGCTCGAAATAGCAGTAAAACCTACCAGCAGAACTATTCAAACTTAAGTAATAGCCAGTTTTTTTTTATTCGCGTTATTTCCGTTGTCAAATGCACTAGGGCATCTGTTATTTGCATTATTCCAGTTTCTTTCTCTTTTAACGAAGCTTCGAGAATTATCTCGGGGTTTAACTTCAACGGAAGATGTATTCAAAAACTGTTGACATGCACCTTTACGACGATCAGCATAGTATTTCCATATTTTTTATCATGGCATTTTTCACCATTCTTCATCACT
The DNA here is from genome assembly GCA_027564515.1 of Octopus rubescens. Taxonomy (NCBI): domain Eukaryota; kingdom Metazoa; phylum Mollusca; class Cephalopoda; order Octopoda; family Octopodidae; genus Octopus; species Octopus rubescens. The sequence goes on from JAOPUL010002510.1 coordinate 21,513,289, forward strand.
TTCCTTCAGCTCCGTTCGTCAGAGATTACAAGAGGTTAAAATCTCTGGCACGGATTTGGCGTTTTGCAGCATTTATTTTCTCACCATGACCTTCCTCTTGAGTCAATGTCTCTATGTCATGGCTCACGCTCTGCAAATCTTCGCACAACATCGCTTCCATTCTCGCCATTTTTGAACTTGACGAACGTTCATCCATCGCTATGTTGGATCTTCATCAATACCAGCAGATTTTTTTTTCCCCGCCTGCGGAAATTCTATTTCAACCTGCCTTCCTGTGGAAGTTTCACATCACAGTCTGCCATCATTTCAACATCTTTTACCTTTCAATTTTCAAGTCAATAATTGAACCCTGGAAAACGTCGATGCCCAGGGTTATAATCGGTTGAATCTCAAACTGCATTATCAGTCTACCGCGTTCTTCCTGCAACCAAGATTTATTTCAGCAACTCAATGCCTGTCCAGTCAACCACTGCAACTTGCTTATTTTAAAATGAAGACTCAATTTTCACACGTTTTTCGATAGCTGAACATTACAATATTGCTTGTAAATAGCATATTGCTAACATAATTTTGTACTGTTAATCAGTGCTTTATCGACATGGTATCCAAGCAGCAAGCCACTCGCCTGGCTACGATTAATCCTGCTACCATCGAGACTTGAATTTTCGCCTTCCTTGCCGTTCCAATGTTCAATTGGCAACCTCTTGTTTTTTTCTCTTACGGCGCCTCAAGTCGGCTGAGACCAGATACAGCACCTTCAGCAGAGAACTATTATCTGCTTACCTCGCTATTAAACATTTCTTCGAAGGACGCCAGTTCACACTTTTCACGGATCACAGACTTTACTTTGAAGTTGAAATCAGATAAATATTCTCCTAGAGAATTACGTCATTTAGATTTGATTTCGCAATATCGCCATGAACTGCTCTAAAAATTCCTTTTTGGAAGTTTAAAATCCTTGTTTCATGACTTAGCCAAAAACCCATGAAAATGGCTGAAAATGTTTATTTTCACATTATTCACATTTGAAATATTCAATTTTATTGGACACTTTTTGGTTCATACCTTTTTCTCTTTTTAATGACGCGGACATTATGTTATCATTTGTTGTATTTTACTCATAGCTAGTTTTTGTTTCTTTCCCAAGCGGTCATTTCTCTGGTCAGAGGGGTAGATGTAGCGGAAGTATTGTTCGATCTTTACCTTTTAGCTACTCATTTGGGATCGTCACGTGATGTTCCGTGAGCGTCTCCACCCCTTGAAGAAATAGACTGGCCTAGCGTTCCCAAACATCAGTTGTTTCAAGGAAGATTTTCCCGCTAACACGAGAGGATTTGGCGACGGCGAAGCCACCCACTCAACGAGCAATTGGTGACGGCACCAACTCAATAACCGATGTGACTAGTCTAATACCAACCAGCACTGTGAGAAAAGATTTGCCAACACATTTTCACGTTATACCGTTTCTTCTATCTTCTCCATATCTTCAAAAGGCGCCTCAACTATGTATTATAAAATTAGCTGAGAAATAAAATATCGTTAAAATAAAACCCGAATCAGATTTATATTTTATCGGCACATCTTCCGACAACAAAAATATTCAGATAGTTAAAGACGTATGAGAAGGAGCGCCATCTTGCGTGAACACGTAATTCTCTCCAAATGCTTCGGTCACCCATGGCAAAACTTTATTATGTAAATTGCCGAATTCACATTCGTCCCCTCTTTATTGGACACCAGAGATTTTCCACCATCGGATGACACTGCCGCCCAAACCATCAATCCGGTGGGTTTCAATCAACGAAACTCCTTACGGGCGCCTTCGGGAAGAATATCCGAAATCGTGGTCAACATCCTGCCACTCTGAGTGTTCGCTTCAACCTCCACAGGGAATATCTTTCCGTCCGATCAGATGAAGACACTTGTCACTGACGCTCTGATTCTCCTCCGCCATTTTCTTGCACCTGTCCAGTCGCTTTGCTTTGGAAGCGGCCGAAATTAGGTGTCAACGTTGCAATTTTAATGACTTACAATTTAAGTCTTCATGCACAAGCTGTCGCATGATATATCGAAATATATGTCTAGGATATATCGAAACTTTTAGCCATTTACCTCATGCTCCGCCGTGGATTTCGCAACAATCTCTTTCGGACGACATCCACCAATTGTTTCATCCTTAAGGATCGTTTTCGACCAGGAATGGGCTTGTTGTCGATTGAACCTGTCTCGCTGTAGCGTTTCATGACATTATAGACTGATTTGGGAACAACACCAACCCTTGAAGCCACGTCTTTGGTGCCACGTCCTGCTTTCTTCAGAACTACAATTCCATTTCGCCTGTTAAATGCCACATTGAAACGCTTTACTCGCCGAATGTAAACAAACAATGGAATGAATGTACATGAGAAACAGTTGAATGTCGAGGAGCGCATTCTAATTATTTTTGTGCAATTTCAAAATAAATTTAATAAAATAAACTTATTTAAATAATCTGGAATTCTTTACGGCGCACCCTGTATATGTATTATATATATATATATGTGTGTGTGTGTGTGTGTGTGTGTGTGTGTGTGTGTGTGTGTGTGTGCGTGTGTATGTATGTGTATATGAATGATTATATATGCACATAAATATATTTATTTCAACATATAAAAACATGGACGATATGGCCAAAATTGTTAGAGTGTTGATTAAAAGAATCTATGTGGTATTCTTGGGATTACACATTGCTCTACGCAATAGAAGAGTATATTAACATTTTTCAAACAATAGATAATCAATAAAAAAATATCCGATTTCCTAATCAATAAAAATAACGCTATTGTTAAAATTTCATAGACACCTTCCTGAAAAATGTTAATATTTAGGTCAAGAAAACATTACCAATACAAAACATTAGCAATTCTAAAGAAAAGCATTATTTTCTTATAGGAATCTTTTGATTCTTATTGCTGTAGTCTTTATCTCGGTATATTTTCGCTCACTTTTTATAAAATACAAATTCTTTTTAGACACGGTATGAATTTTATGTCTCGTTGGCTGTTTGATTGTTAGAAATCCATTGTCGTTCATTTAGGAAATGTATAAATCAAGCACTTGAAGCTACTTTCTTCATTGTAGACTGCCTTTTTATAATAATAGTATTGAGAAGATAAGAAGTCAAAACATCTGTGGACTCTTAATATTCTACAATAGAAACTTGTAATTAATTATGTAGTATTCAAATGTCGTATAAAGATAGGCTATGATATGGTTTGAAATTATCTCTTCAATTAATTCGCCAAGATAATATATTTAGAGTTAATTCTGGGATGTAACTCCAAGGTCCTCAGACTATCCCTTGATGAACCTCAGTTAGTCTGTAGGATTATTTCTAGAATTAATTTCTATGAAGAATATATTAACACTTTGCGTTCAGAAATTTTGTCAACAAGCTACAACATTTGGTAGCAATATGTTTCAATATAAAATACCAAACATTGCAAACAATTGAAACTCTCAATATACTTGCATACAAGAAGAACCATATTATAGAAGCATATGGTGTTCGGGTCCTTACTCTGATCTTTAGTCATCATTAAATATAGTAATGATTATGTATAACACTGCTAACAAACGTAAGAGCAACAATTTTACTATGGAAAATATTTACATGTTTAAAACATCGTTCGAATTAAACTCTTTTGTAAATTTAATATTGATATATAACTGAAAATTATTAGTAACGCTTTTAATGGAATCATTAATCGTTTAAACATTATTTTATTCTAAATTTATCTACGAAACATTCGTTAGACGGTATTGTTTAGTTAATAACTAAGTCTAATGAAGCTTGTTATTAATGATAATTGCAATTATATAACTATGCGATAGTTAATATATATACAGTTTTGTATATACATATATGTTCTCTGATTTTAACAATTATATATTTATCAAGTATTGGAAATGTTTCATTGAAGCCAAGGACTGCTAAAAGGATAAAAACACTTTAAAACCTTGGAATACATATTACGCCGTGAGATAGAAAGAATTAATAGTATGCTGATGGCATCAATATCATTTTCTATTCAATAATGTTCTAGATTGTATAGCATATTTCTTAAGATTCACTAAGAATCTCGTATAAAGAAACTTTGAATATATATTTCTTGTAGTTCCTAGCTTTATGGTTAGGTATAAGGATTTTCCACGAAAATACCATCAGGATTAATGCTGCCATTTATGACAGATTTTATGAGATTTTAATGAAGATAATGTTCAAACTGCATTTCTAAATTCAGTGAAATGGGTACAATATATGAATTGTATGAGATTTTGTTTTCATATATCCCGGCTGCGCACTTTGGAGGTATCCAGCTTAAGGGATTTTCCTCGAGCTGGATATAAATAATCGATTATGTTTTAGTAACATAAAGACATACTTGCTTTAACAAACACACATACCTTGGTACAGACTCGCACAAATACTCTCTAACAATCGTGCAACATCATATTTGTATTTTCTTAAAAATATACGTAGCTGTGACAGTATTATTCATATACAATATTTAGTTATTTAGTGCTTTATATAGCATATCCCCTGAATTCGTAGGAGGTTGTATTAGATTCCAATAAGTATACCAGTACCTGAAAAGAAGTACGTGTCGAATTGTCAAATGCTGAGCGAAGATTTTTTTAAGTATGAATATATATATATATATATATATTGCTCCAGACCTTGTGCCCTTCCTTTCGTTTGT
>JAOPUL010002510.1:21556942-21567698 GCA_027564515.1 Octopus rubescens
AGCGCTTCCGGTGGTATCCCATTGACCCCACTTCCGACCGGCAACTGCGCCCCCCTCAGCCTCCAGTCCTCCCCTCCAACACAGCTACCAGCACAACACCACAAATACGGCTCTGCGAAAGCTGTACTAGTGGTCACTGAGGAGAGATGTGATGGAAAACATTATTTTAAATAGCTGTCTCCACTGTCTTGAAGATGTTAGAAGTGAGTGCAATGGGACTACAATTAGCTGGATTGGAGGGGAGTTTCTTTTTGGAATGGGACACACTGAAATGTACTTCTGAATGCCTGGGTATATCCCCTGGTGTGCATTGTTTAAGTGTAATGGAAGGAGCATTGTCAGGGGCAGTGGTTTTGCTTGTTTAAAGTAGCTGGAGGTATTTCTGCACTTGGCATGTGTGTAAGCAGAGTGGGAAGCTTGTTAGAAGAGATTGGCCAAGGGTATGCAGTGTGGAGTTGGATGCTTTCTATAAGAGGATACTGCTTACTGAGCCATCATTGTTTAGAAGAGGACTGCAAAATTGATCCTTTTGGTAAAGGATTGGCTGCAATTTGGGAGGCGAGAAAGCTTGAGGTCCATGAGATGTATGAAGGCAACCTTTGCACACCTGCTAGCGGCCTTACAGGAGTTGCACTCTTGGGTGAATACCAGTCAGTTTTAAGGTGCAAGTTTCTCTAGGCGTTCTAGGCCTGTTTTTTGCCCGAACAGCTGCAGTGCAACTATGAGTAAACCACTTGAGGCACCTGGGATATCAAGTTTTTGTTGAGTGAGGGATGTGAAGAGATATGTCTACAAGGATGATTTCAGTAATTTGTTTAGCTGTTTCTGGAGAGTCAGTCAGGAGTGAAGCCTGTGTGCTGCTAAGCATAAGTGGCATAAAACTGGAGCACCAACCAGTTGGCTGACTTGAAGTATCATAGGGTCCAGGGGGAAGGGGTTGTGTGATGGGCACTGGTTCAATGTCCTGATATGTGTGAAGACAGTTATGGTTTAGCAGAGTTTTGAGTTGTGTGTGAGTAGGAGATGAATTAAGTTGGTGTAAAGAGTTGAGAATAGCAAAAGATTTGGTTTCTGCACTGATAGCATTAGTATTGGAGGAGAGTGAGAGCTATGATGAATTGTGAGCATTGAAGTTACTGAGGTCAATAACTTCAGAGAGAGCACAGGTGAGATAGATGTTCTCTATACAGAAGATATGATCAAAGAGTTACTGGTGTTTTGAGGAATTAAGATAGCAATAGAGGAGCAGATGTATTTGGGGGAATGGGGTAGGAGATTTTGAGCCAGTGAACGGAAGCCATTGTTGCTGAAATCTAAGGGAGATCGGGGTCTGCATATGTGCAGACATTACCTTTTGGAAAGAATATTGACTAGAGGGTGTATCCTAGACAGTCGAGATAGTTGGAGACTAATAGGATGTTTGGTTTGCATGTAAATGAAAGGTGATGTGTGGGATCTAGGTTGGAGAGAATTGATTGCTTTGATGATTTCAGATCATGGTATTTATTTAGTGACAATAGATCATCTTTCATTGGCATGGAAATGTTTCTCCTCAGTCAAAAATGAGTTACCAACCTCATCTTACATACATACATACATACATACATCCCTAGACATCTGTTGATCTACATCTAGAATTACAAAACTGTGAGTAAAGAGGGCCTGAGTCAACAACCTGTTATTAAATACCTTCAGCTTCTACAATATGTATATATATATATATATCCAAACACACACACACACACACACACACACATAGTGCCAATACATGAAACTCTTGACCTTTGAAACACTCTGTAGATTCTGCAAATTCAATAAAAAAACATATATACTCTCATGTTTTGAGTTATATTTTCCTGTTTATATCACCAAACATATATATATATATATATCCACAGTCGATCGACTTTCGTCAAATCGGACCAAGGAAACAATGTTTCCATTGGTATTTCTAATTGCTAATACTATATCTATCAGTCGCAACTCCAAGTAGAAGGAGCAACATGAAATAAAGTGTCTTGCTCAAGGACATAATGCATCGGCTGGTCCAGGAATCGAACTCACAATCTCACGATTGTGAATCCAATTCACTAATTTCTTGAAGGTGGTATCACAGCCCCACTACAATCCTGTGACTGAGATCAGTAAAATCATAAAATGAATATCATATATATATATATATATATATAGTATAGGCAAATGTCTTGTTGCTGAGGAGGCAGGCGGCATCAAGAGTCCTGTTGCTGAGGAGTCAGGCTGACTGCAACACTCTGGTAGCAAGTGGCCGATTCTTGTTTCGCGTATGGTTGTATGGGAAACGATTTGTACGAGGGAAAACACAATTCTCAAGTGTCTCCGGACTGATCTTGGGAAGCGAACTGTTTCGAGGCAAAATTACGACTGTCGTCTTACGGAAGTGACTGTAGGGTGGCAGGCCAAATTAGCGTCGAAAGTCCGGTGTCGGTCGCACATTTAAAAGCACCCAGCACACACTGTAAATGTGGATGGTACAGGAAGCGAGAGTCCGGTGCCGGAGGCATGTTAAAAGCACCTGAGCGTCGAAAGTCCGGTGGTGGTGGCACGTTGAGAAGAGAGAGTCCGGTGCTGGCACGTTAAAAGCACCTGAGCGTCGAAAGTCCAGTGTAGGTGGCACGTTGGGAAGCGAGAGTCTGGTGCTGGCATGTTAAAAGCACAGTCTGGTGCTGGCACGTTAAAGCACCTGAGTGTCAAAAGTCCGGTGCCGGTGGCACGTTGGGAAGCGAGAGTCCAGTGGTGGCACGTTTAAAAAGCACCTCAGCGTCGAAAGTTCGGTGTTGGTGGGAAGCGAGAGTCCGGTGCTGGCACGTTAAAAGCACCTGAGCATTGAAAGTTCGGTGTCGGTGGAAAGCGAGAGTCCGGTGTCGGTGGGAAGTGAGAGTCCGGTGCTGGCAGGTTAAAAACACCTGAGCGTCAAAAAGTCCAGTGTCGGTGGCATGTTGGGGGATCCCAGCACACACTGTAAATGTCGATGGTATGGGAAGTGAGCGATGAAGGTCCGGTGTCGGTGACATGTTAAAATCACCCAGCACACACTGTAAATGTGGTTGGCGGTAGGAAGGGCATCCAGCTGTAAAAAAACGAGCCAAATAAAGACGGGAGCATGGTGCTGCCCCACGGCTCCGGTCGAATCCATGCCTGCATGGAAAAACGGACGTTAAAGGATGATGATGATGATGAATCTTCTTCACCAGAGGATGTGACCTTAACACCTCTGCTGTGGATGGCGGATCTTCTTGAGTACAGCAAGACACCAGGTATCGAGGTCCTCTCGGCTGAATGGTTCAGCATTCTGAGGTCGTCCTTCAGTACTTTGTCCAATGTCTTCCTGGGTCTGCCTCTTCCATGAGTTTCATCCACATTGAGTGGACAGCACTTCTTTATGGAGCTCTCAACCTCCATCCGCCTCACATGACCAAACCAGTGCAGTCTTCTCTCTTGCACACTGCATCTAATTCCTCTGATGCCTAGCTTCTCTCTCAATGCACTAACACTGTCACACAAGTACACTTACATTACACATCCAGCAGAGCATACTAGCCTCCCATGTAGAATTGCTGTTCGTATGCATACATCATACAATCTTCCTTTCACTTGGAGAGAGAAACCTTTGGTTGCCAACAAAGGTAAAAGCTCTCTGAATTTTCTCCATTCTATTCTTATTCTAGCTATTACACTCTCAGTACATCCTCCCCCACTACTAATTTGGTCCCCTAGGTAGTAGAAATTATCCACTACCTCTAAAGAGCCTCCAAGGCATTTGAAAAAATCCTGAGTATCTGTAGTTTTTATGGCTCCTGTGCATCTTCCACATACAAACACTACTTTCTCTGATAACTTTCCTATTATTCCACTGCACCTCTTGTGTGTCTATAGCTTACGGTACACCGTATGGAATTCCTGCCTACACCTTTCCTACAAATCGAACAGGGCCACTTACCTGAAGCAGGTAGAGTCCTGTCTGTTTTCTTGCTTACTAAGACCTTAGTCTTTGCTATGTTTACCTTAAAGCCCTTAGATTTCAAGTTTTGCTTCCACACCTAAAAGATTTCATTAAATATTACTTTTTCAAAAAGCTTGTTACCAAAATTTCCACGAATTCTAAAAAATATTACTTTTAAACTAAATAGAAATTATCTAAATTATTTTATAATTTGAAAAAACATTTTTTATAAAAAAGATAAAAAGAAAAACCAAGGTAAGAAAATGGTTCAACTTTATTACAGAATGAAGAAAGAAAAGTTTAAAACTGCTAAAAGAATGTTAGGTGAAGTGGAGGCTGCCAATCATCCGTCTGTGATTTTGAAATGGCTCTCAGATATTGTAGAATATATATGTCCTTCTCCACTCAAAAAGTCAATGACATCTCTATAAATAAAAGGAATTAGACATTTATTAGACTAGTATTAACAAAATAATTAATTATAAATTAATTTAGAAAAGTCAAAACTTAAAAACTTATCAGATTTGATACAAGTAAAATGGCTGAAACAAAGTAAATATACAAAGAGATCATGTTGGCATTTGTCTGCTTTCCATGCTGGCATGGGTTGAATGGGTCTTCATAGTCCGAGTCTATTCTTATTGGGAGTCACTACTCTTAAAGATGAGTCAGAAGCATCCCCACCACCACCACCACCACTACCATAATCTTGCTTAATTTCTATTGTGGGTATCTTTCCTACAGTGTGTACTGGGTGCATTTTATCACAGCACCAGCACTAGGGAGGTTGTCAGGTTGTTGGTAGACAAGAGGATCCTCTACAGCCTATTCTTTCTTTACATGTTTGCCCAACCCCTTTATATGTGAGTGTACTGGATGTAGTTCATCACAGCACGAGGCAGGTTGTCATCTCTTTCTTTCTCTTTATTGATCAACCACTTTACTGTAAGAGAAAAAAGTACAAACTGGCCTTAAAATAGACTGTGTAAGAAGATGGGTGGATGAGGGAGAGTGAGTAATGACTGACAGAAGGTGGAATGTGATTAAGTACAAATAGGTTTGATGCAGTCTTTTATACTTTAGCCTCTCGATGGACAGGAGAGAGAGTGATAAAGATGGGTAAGGGGGAGGGTCCCATTTACAATCTGAACTATTGACATTATCAGTACGAGGTGTGTCAGAAAAGTCACAGGACCTAGTGTTCTGTGTGAGCTTTGAGTTGGGGTAGGGATTAGCAGGTTATGTCATTGTGTGGTATAATATCCAGGGAATATATAATTGCCATCTCAGCTCTCTGCAGCCATTGTATGTTTTTTTTTTCACGTGCTGCATTTGTTAATGGCTCCTCAAAAAACGAAGCAAAACAGTCAAAGCCCAAAATCAAACTCATGTTGATCGTGTTCTTCGATATGAGGGGCATCACCCACATAAGAGTTTTTGCCACAGGGGCAGATAGACGATCAACCAGCATGTCTAAAAAGAGATCTTGTGGTGTTAGCTTCGTTCAGCACATGAGAAGAGGCAAGAGTTGTAGCAGGACAACTCATGGCTGCTTCACAACACCCTGAATATCCGGCAGTTCCTTGCTGAGAAGGACATTGCCGTGCTGGACCAATCTCCCTACACACCTGACTGACTCGCTCAGTGTGATTTGTTTCCTTTTCCCCAAAGTGATCCATTTTCCTGATGTGCCATCAAGAGGGCCATCACAAAGGTGCTGCAGAGAAATCCTTCCAGGTGAGCAATGGAGGCATGGCACAGAAGGATGGGAAAGTGCATTAGACTCAAAGGGGATCATTTCGAAGGGGAAAACTCTTTAGTTTGGATTTGACATTAATTTTTTGTGACCCCTGTCCTGTTTCTTTTCTCACATACTCCTCGTATAGCTAGAAATTCAGCAACATGATCCAAAAGGATGTTGGAATATTCCAGATATGTTGATCCTGGATTCAATAAGTTTCTATATTGCAACTGAGGACACACTTACAAGGAGCTTTATGTGGTCATTAGTCACGCTAGAAATAGCAGCAGCCAAATCCCCAAATTACATGATACCATCATAAATAAGGAAAGAACACATTAGAAAATGTTGTCCAAGACATACTCCTAAAAAGAGAGGATGATGGTCACAGCTGGAATGTCTTTGATCAACTCAACCAGGTCTGACCAAACATGAGTGTAGCAGTTGAACTTCTAAATACCTGCAATGCTTTGTTAACGAACACTAACCCTAATCCCTGTGGGATTGACAGTCGACTGTTCGGACGCTTATAAATATGATGTACCTCTTGAAGGTGTAGAAAAGCATTTGGAGTCTCGCAGTTTGAAGTAGTCATTTTTGTGCTCTGGGTGACTATATTTCTCCCCCCCCCCCCCCGCTTCATTAATTACGTATCCTAATATACAGGATACAAAAATGGTGATGAAAATATTTTGGGTATGACGAAAGGAAAAATCGTTGTAACATGGAAAACAGTGGCCTCCGTGGTAAAGTTGCAACAGCAACAACAGAAAAACCAGCAGTGAGGGATACAGCATTAACACAATTCCTTAGAATGTATCGTGTATCACCGAACCCAAGTTCCCCTTCAGTTATGCCTCCTGCTAAGTCTCCTGTTTGCCAGAAAAGTGTTGTCAGTTTTCGACAAGCTATTACCTGGAAGAACAACAGAAACTAGGAAAAACACAAACTACGACCAACGATTTAAAAACTGGTGATAAAATGTTTTTCAGAGGATATAGACATGAGAAAGAAGATTGGGAAAACGGCGAAATAATAAAACAGATCGGTAAAATGATGTACATTGTGAAAGGTTCAAAAGGGGAATACAAAAGGCACATCAATCAGCTAAAAAGAAGGTTTGTGGAAGAAAGGGTTACAAGTAAGGAAGTACCCATCGATGTTCTCTACAATATATTTGTTGTGCTGACTCCATAAAATTTTGTTGAACCTAGACGCACCAGTACAAGGAAAATGAAACAGGCGGAATTGTTAGAAGTAGTGCCAAAACGAAAAAATATGAAGCTTCCCGGGGGAAGTAAAATCTTTAAAAGGGAGATGTGGGGATGTAAATAAATAAATAAATAAATGTCTAACGATAATCAGTCTCGAAAGGGGAGACGTTGTGGTGAAAAACAATAACACCCCTGTGGGATTAACAGTAGCGTGTCCGGTCGCTTATAAACGTCTTGTACCTATAGACGTTGTGAAAAGGTGTTTGGAGTCTCACAGTTTGAAGTAGCCCCCGCTTCGTTAATTACGTATCCTACTATACAGAATACAAAATAAATAGATTTCAGAAACAAATAACCCCAAAAGATAAATAAATTGAAGATTGTTTATTCTGAGAAAATGGTAAATGAGCTTGATCTATGATATGCTAGATAAATGAGAAAACAATTCCACACTTAATTTACCACCATTTAACTTCAGCCGAAATATTTGGTAAATTTCCTTCAACAAAATGTATTACATTATCTTCAATCGTCTTTAGTCTTAGTTGTTATCGTTGTTTTGGTCACAGGTCAGTCCTGGCCTGTCATACATGTGATCAAATACTTGCTAACCGTGACCATCCCACTTTTTCTATATACATTATGCAATGTGTGTTTCCTCATTTTGTTTTAAATAAGATAGTTAATGATTTAATATTTGGTTGCTATTTCTAGCAGGTTGATCCAAACATAGACCCTGGCTCATTGACTCTTCAAGCATCAACAGATAGTCTAGCGCAGGAGATAAAATTTCAATAAGTTTTCGTTAGAGATTAATAATTAGTTACGGTACAGAGCTTCATATTACCATGAACGATTATAAACTTTCAGTCGCATTATACAATGACTTTATCATAGATACTTGCCTTAGCATATATTTATCTTTTCTTACAGACAACACCATTATATTATAACCTATAACTTCCGGATGTCTGACAGCCAGCATTAAACATCAAGTGGTTATCGATAATTATCAGAAATACCAAATTTCAGTGCTAAGACGATCAAATAATACAACTACATTGAGCGAGAGAAATGATAAATAAACACTCTATTGGGCCAGACAATATGTCCGCATGAGACTGTTGATCTTTCACATCTAATGTGAATTGAACTGAGAATGAGTACAAGACAATAATACAGGACTGCATTAGTCTATAAAGACTACATAAAAGTCATTTGATATAAATTAGTATCTGGCTGTAATATTAATATTGTGAAGTACTTTTCACAACATCATCCACTGTTTTATTTAGGTGTTTGGGCTATATAAATATAAAACGTAGGGGACAACCTGAATGATTCTGATGGGTTGATAAGCCGATATATTTTATTGGATTATCTTTTGAACTCCTTAATAGTCATGTGACCATTGTGCATTGACCGTGACAATCGTTAACTAAAGGAAATAATCATAGAGTTTAAGGAATGTCAGCCTTCGTTCACCAGTGCTCTCATGCTACATCAACACTTTATAATTGTTGTTGCAATGCAATATACAGATATATAAAATATCCTGTGAACCCGTTTCTGATAGGTACCATTTATTGCAGCCTACAATGGCTGAATTGCCAGAGCTAACTTAGAAGAGAAATTAAATGTTGTCAATTAAGGGCCGTGCGTAGTAGAAACCCACTCAAAATAGATTTAAATTTGTAGGTGAACTGTAGGAATTATTTCAGGCACAGTTAGGTATGTCATTTCGGAGACAAAAGTGGAATAACTTACAGTTCAATAGTTGAAGAAATATTCAAAGTGTCAAAGTGTCAGACGTAGAGTTACTGTGCTAATTAGTTAGATTCTTAATGAGGTACTGCTGTCTCTACTGACTACCTTATAATCTAAGTCTTACATCTAAGCGATTATCAGGTTTTCATTCCAAATCTCTCTTTTACCTTAGCAGAGCCGTACATGATTTTATATCTCCGTGAATCGTAGATGGTAATGATCAATGCTGGTCAAAGTTCATATGCGGCCTACAAAATATGACCTTGAAGTCTAACAACTTAAGAAGTCGGTCATGTTATGTAGGAGGTACTTATGATGGCAATGCATGTTTATAGATCGATGGATTTAGGGAGGATATTTACGGATGGGAAACATCTGCTAGCAAGAAGATTATACTTAATCTTAAAATCTGACAGAACAGAAACACTGTATAGTCAGATTAGTCAGTCTGTGAAACATTTCGGTGATTGCAAGACTAACTCAGCAGAAACTAGAAGAAACATTAATTGGTAAATTCCGTATAGGTGGCAGGTTCATCCATCACCATGTTCATCGATGCCAAATGGCCGATTCCCATCTCCGCATTTAAGATGGCAACCTCTTTTATTCCAACCCCTTAGGGAAACTTCCAAAACAGACATGGGCACTGACTTCTTTCCACAGAATAGACTATAACTTAAATATGTGATATCATTTTTACCCGGAGAACATACCAGAATTGGACACAAAACATCCGATGACGTCATCCATTGCCCAGAGCTGCGCTTTTCACGTACAATTCTCTATAAAGAAGATTCCTCTCCCAAGACAATTTCCGTAGCAAAGATCTTTCTACGCTTGAGCCTACACGAATGCTTGATATATATTTGTACACATCTATATATCAATCAATACTAATTAGTGTTTCTAATTAATTAATTCCAGCTTACTCTGGTAGCTAAAATTAAAATGCTACTGATAGTAGTAGTAGTAGTAGTAGTAGTAGATGATACAGTCCTGTCGCAAACACCAGGAATTATTTAGAAGTGAGGGGGAAGGGTTTGATTGTAAATTATCCAGGTCATTAACTATTTACATGAAGTGGATTGAAATAGCAAAGAAGAGAGAACACAAAAGCTGCCTCTCTGGATCTTCCTCGGCATCTTTGAGATACTGCTTTGTAATTACATGATATGAAATATCTTTAAATATCAAACTTGAATTAGTTAAATATTAAATATATATATATTGTCATAAATGTTATATGTCTATCACCCACCTATCCCGCTTATTCGACAGCTATTTCGAACATCATCTAATCGAACATGTATCGATAAGTAGACTCACCACCACAGTCGTTCGCGTCACATTTATCACAATTATCACAGCTATTATTGTCACTAACACTTTTCAACACAACTACCACAACCACAAAATCCTAATTCCCATAAGACTACACTTACACCAATAACACTAGCAATCTTTGTCGTTAAAGTGGTCAAGGAAACTACGCCGGTCACCTCACTGAAGTTAACACCACTGTTGCTATTAACGCACAACAATCGTCGCATTATAACTCCCCGTCACCAATAACAACAACAAAACATGCAAACCATTACCAGCGTCACAATAATTTAATATTGACACCTTTAAGAGAGTAATTATAAAATTGACTTTGGCTTTCACTATCTTAGTGAATCCAAATAGTTCCGTTAGAAGATATAGAGCGGAGTACGCCGCTAAGTAAGACAAAAAAATACAAAACCAGCAGAAGCAAGATTAGAAGCGTCTAAAACAATAATAATAACGGAAAGAGGAACAACAGAATAACAACCACATCAGTCAACATAAAAGCAATTAGAGTACACTCTACATGATGCTTAATAGAGTGTCACGAATAAATATTTCATTCTGTCCATGTATTAAAACTCTCATCGTGAACTAAGTGTTTATTACCAACAGCCAGTACACAAAGTAGCTTCTATTTATTGCACCGAGTTTTTAAAAAAAAGGGCTACATAATGATATAGGATGTGTATATATGTGAATATAAGAAAATCTATATAGGCATGTATA
>JAOPUL010002510.1:21660446-21670629 GCA_027564515.1 Octopus rubescens
TAGGTAGGTAGGTAGGTAGGTAGGTAGGTAGGTAGGTAGGTAGGTAGGTAGGTAGGTAGGTAGGTAGGCAGGTAGGTGTGTGTGCATGCATATGTTTGAAAAGATGTATATGTTGTTTACGTCATAAGCATTTAATAAATTTTCGAGTGACCGTCAAATAATAAATTTTGGATTAAGATTATGGAAATATGCCAGTATTTATCTACTTTTGGAGTAACATCTTTAATGGTTTGGCGAGGCTGTTGTTGCACTTTTATAACAGTATGGCTGGGAGACCAGATGCTCCAGATGCTGAATTTGAATCTAGGTCTGCAAGTATAACATCTTCCCTAATTTCATTCATTTCAAAACGTCTCTGCAATTGAATTCTGGGGAACAAACAATTCGTTTGGATTATATATACTTTTGTGAATTATATGTTGGGAAAATGCACTGTTAAATTGTTGACTGAAGACTGCGCATATTTGTGGTGAACCATTTGTGTATTATGTATTTTGGTCCACTAGAGGGTTAATCTGGTTATGTATGGATGATTTTTCGTTTGGAAAGTGTAAAAAATCAGCTTAGGGTTAGACATTCCACATTTGGACTTAAGTCTGTGACATAAGGATGGAATCATACTCGGGCTTTCAGTGGATTATTGCGGATGTGTAGTAATAATGCTAATGTGATTCCCGGATAGCATTGATCTTAGGAAATATTGCGGCAGTGAAGGGAACGACATGAAATATTTCATCGTAAATATGGTCGAGACGTATGAGTGATATATCAAAGCTATCAGTAACGAACTGATCTTTAAGAAGCAGAAAAAGAAAATAGTTAAGGCGTTATTGAAATGCTTACAACAACATTCAGTTCTGTGATGTAACTGAAAGGAAACCAAAAGGATAAGGAATATAAAATGGTAACTGTAAGAACAAGTATATTCCCTGGTGCCATCAATAATTCTTGACCCACAGGCAGGAGCAATGCTGTTGGATAGTGGCGCAATGGTCGTTATACTCTATCTGCAGCTATATTTATGTGAAATAATAATAGTGAGCGATTTGGAAAGACGTGTAATTCTTCGGAATGACAGAGTGACATCACGGAAATGTAAAAATGTAACCCAGAAAGAGAACAGGAAAATATTAAAGGCCATATTAGAAAAAATGCCATAAGGATGTTTTATGAGGAAAAGTAGCCAGTTTTTATGAGGAAAAGTAGCCAGTTCTTTAGTAACAGATTCTTCCACTATAAATCACCTATAACTTGTATGCGACAATATTCTTTGAATGAATAGCATCACCGCAAATCATCTGGTATAATATATATCAACATGGCCCGATAACGACCAATGAAGCAACAAACGAGATTCACAACCAACAATTCTTCACTGGCTTTAGTGATATGTTAACTGTCAAACATCCTTTTTGATTACAAAGCATAAAACAGAAACAGACTATCACAAAGCGAACTAAGTACATGCTCGGACATCTCTAGATAAATAACGTTATGTGATTCTACCGAACATCTTAAAATGGGGGCAGATAGTTGGCCAGTAGAAGCGTTCAATGTGCTCCCATTCCTGGGCAGTTTAAGACGAAGAGATACAGCTACGTGTCATCGACACAGGATGTATATATATATCGTTGATGCCTATTATGCCTGCTGTATAAGTGATATTCGAATGTACAATAAGTGACAATGGGTTGTTTTTCAAAAGTAAGGCTTTAAAAGAGCAACAGTGGAGCTTAAAGAGTAAAAGGATTTCTAAATGTTTCTACTAAGTTCAAGAGAAGTGTGGATTGGAAAGACTTATATAATTATGTGAAGTACTAATTTGGCAGTGCAAACATCCAGTAGACCTTGGATGTCGTGGTTTTGTAACTTCATGGATAATGGAGGGAAAATGGTTGACAGGTTGAGGGCCAAACATTGTGCCATTTCCATGTAACGCCAATGCTGTTCAGCACTACTACAGACACGGGATTGAATCACTGTGTCCCATTATGAGACAGCTGACGAAGAACGTCTTTCGCAGAGCAAGCCATCTATTATTTAATACTTTATATATATATATATATCCCTGATCTGTAGAACATACCCATTTGAAATAACCCCCTGTACGGTTAGGAACTGTATAGTGCGTAGAGTAAATGCACAGAAAAGCTGTAAAACTAGGATTGTCATCTATTGTATAAGGTGTACAGAGTGACAGTACGGAAACAGGACAATGACGTACATTGCAGAGATAGCACGTAGCGTAGGTGAGCAGATAATGGAACACTGGCGAGAGTTCTGAGAGATGAAAAGCTCGTCAGTGTTTTACAAACATGCTTAATAAGAACGTGGAGGCTCAGTTGACAACATAGGTGTTAGAATCCTATCGACACATAGGACACGACTCTCAAACATACTACGGAGACCACACACATAATAGAAGATAGCCTCAACAGGAAACGTGGAGGGTGTAATAACACCCCCCTCCCACTACACCACACTACGCATTTGACAACTAAAGACAGAATGCAGAAAAATAAAGAAATCACTCGGGCACTAACAGTGTAATATCAAAACCCATATACACGCACACAAGACACACATACACATACTAAAGACAGAATGAGAAAGAAAAAATAAATAAACAAAAGACACAGGTACATACTGTATAACATATAAACCATGTACACGCACACAAGACACATATAATAAACACATAGACACGCATACACACACACACATACACACACAAATACATACGCAACCGCTGCGCAGAAAGACAATGTGGAATAGACAGGACAAGAGGAGACATATGGAACAGAGAGTCGTTGAAGAGGTCACAGAATGTGAGACAAAAGAACTTTGACAGACAAACTAAAAATAATAATAATAATAATATATATATGTATATACATTTCTTCTTTGAGTTTTATTTAAGTTCTTCTTAAGAGTATTCAAACCGGTAGCTAAAAAAGCGATAAGACCTGAGTTAGGAGGGTCTCCGGTGTTTGTAAATATGTATAATGCCTTACTAATTTTCACTGTGCCGCTAATAGAATCCGTGCCAGTTTATTTTGCTTTTACTTCGAAAAACCTATTATTTCTAGGTCTTCGTGTACATTTGTAGGTACATAACCTAATGCACCTATGCTGATAGGTACACATGAAAATGTATGGTCAGGGAAACTGATGGATACCTACTACTACATAGGTATGTATATAAACACATGTACAGCTACACATACAAATATACACACGCACACACACACACACATAACGATCTATAGTCATCAGAGACAGGGTGACACTGGCAAACAGACTGCCGGACATACCCGTA
Organism: Octopus rubescens; assembly: GCA_027564515.1. Taxonomy (NCBI): domain Eukaryota; kingdom Metazoa; phylum Mollusca; class Cephalopoda; order Octopoda; family Octopodidae; genus Octopus; species Octopus rubescens. Next base: position 21,663,766 of record JAOPUL010002510.1, read on the forward strand.
TATAACCGGTGATATTAAGAAATAGTGTAAGTTTATTAATGAGTTACGTGTTTTCAATTCTACATCTACTTCTCTTAATATATCTTCGTGTTTGTCATAATATTTCGCTTTTCATAATTTCACTTCTTCACAGAATTTCATTTCCGCGTATATAATGGATCTTAATCGACTTTTGCAATCTTTAATTAATTCTATCAAACTTAATTATCTGCAATGCCAGTAAGCAAGACACATTTCATCTACATTATAACTAGAGTTTATTAAATATTTCCCCTAGAGAGGATTAAAATAATCGAAATCCATAGCAGGTAAACCGATCGCAAAATATCAAAGGAAATTTAATACAAATATTTGCTCCAACCCCACCATTGTTATTTAGAAAGAAGATTGATGAGAAAAACTGTTAAATTATACATTTATGGTTTGTTGTTTTCCATGTATTTTTATTAAAGATCAGACAAATACGTTTGAGTCTTGATGGAAATTGTTTATATCTTTAATATTTTTATATTTATTTAATAATTTATACAAATACATAGTTACATTCGCGTAAACACGCATCCAAATGGTCACACATACATATCCATACACACAAAATTAAACACAACGAGACACACACGCATGTTCATCTCTAGTGGTTAAATTCATTACAGTAAAGCAATTAAACCCGTTATTTAAATCACATTTTTCGTAAACATAGGCAAGTCTGCGTATTTATAGTTTAGAGATAAACATGGTTTGCCTGACAAGTAAATATAAACTCTCAACACAACAATTAGAGGATCCGTCAAATGGGTCTCGTGTTACGGATGCAGGGAAGTTACATAACATTGCTGCTATAGATAATTCGCTACAAATGAATATGATTAGAAATGAACAAGGCCGTGAACTGTGGGTAGAGGCTGGGTTATTGATATCTGAAGGCGATGTTAAGTAAGATGTCTTCTCTACTTCGTTATGTAATTTTGTGGAAGTAATGTTTGCGACACCATTAAATCAACATACGTCGCTAAAGTAATTAGAGCAAAGAATGCTTCGCAATTTTAGAATGTGTGTATGCGATAGTGAGACAGGCAATTTGTTGTGTGGTCGCAATGTCGAATTAGAAGCAAACGTGTCAATACGTTTGCTCTAGATAAGGAGTTGTGTAACCCTCTACTTTTAATGAAGTGAGAGGAGCGCCGTTATAAGACACAACGTGTAATGAGCATTTTCAACTTTTCAAAGTCCACATCAGGGGTGAACAGAACAAGAGAAAAAGAGATTAGAGAGAGAGAGAGAGAGAGAGAGTAAGTGAAGGGCAGGAAGACAGACAGAGATCGAAATATCGAGATAAATAGTCGACTAATATGCTACTGTTCTGCCGCGAAACAACGAAAGGAAATGTTGACTTCGGCGATATTTGAACTCAAGTACAGGAATTGGATCAAATGCATTATACCCGACCTTCTAATGACTCTAACAATCGACCACCGTGAATATTAATGTCGTTTTCTGGGAAGTAAGAAAAGATTATCGGTTCAAAGCCATTTTGGGAATTGGGCACACAATACATTGAAACGTCCGTTCCTATTGTAGTCGTTATTGTTTTTGAGATTGTGATTACCCGTCAATAAATATGATATCGTAATTGAATTCTTCCTGTGTCTGCATGCTGTCTATTCGTATCTGGTATACTATAGAACAACTGGCAGTGAAAGAATTGAAAATATGTAGATTGTAAGATGTGGTTGTATGCAAAATATGGAAGGACATCGCTAAGATTAGATTACGCTTAATTATTTAGTTGTCTCAGATTGTTCAGAAGTACAAAAAGTCCCTAACCAAGAATATTATGAAAAAAAGTCGAATGAGTCGCTGACTTTAAATTGTACATTAAATAGATCGTTTGAAAAACATTGTTCTAGTACGGTATGACGACAGAGACCCGTGCGGTAATCACACACATTGTCTACGTGAACGTACAATAAACATATGAACCTATGTACCAGTAGCAAAAGGTAATGCGGTGGTCGTATAGTGCTAAAAAGAACGGTGGAATTTGAAGTTTACTTTTACTTTAGTTTGTCCCTTAGTTTTCAGAAAATGTCCGCAGTAATGATAATGTATAGACTGGTGACACGAAAGCGAAGCAGTCGCTGGTTAGAGATCTAATGTCATTTTAATGTTTATGGAACAATTTTCTAAGAAAGGTAATTTCACAAAATGACTTAGGTTGTAAATAGCAGACTTTTATTCAAAGTGGTACAGCTAATAACTCCAAATGAAAACACACAGAGAAAATAAGTAAATATAGGTCATTTGTTATGTATGCAACAACGAAGCTACTTCTTTAAGTGCATCTTTGCATAAAAGCGATGCTTTTAAGGAAATGTGTTTACAATTATATTTATGTAGGGTATACTTTCTAATAAGTTGTCAACACGTAAAGAATGTAACAAACCAGACAATTCTATCCGCTGGAGTATTTCAATAGATTCCCTCGATGTTATCATGTATTTGGCCTACGGATATGGCCTAATGATCCTGCTTAATTCCTTTTCTTGTTTGTAAATGGAAATGTGTTAGTGATATAGGTTTGATATCGAAGAGAGTAAAAAAAAAACTAGATTTATGACATTTAACATTTACATATATGGAGATATATAATAATTATCTTTTTATTTTAGTATTTACATCCAGTCTTGCTTGGGGGGAAAGTGGCCATCGATCGTGTCTATGACAATACATAGATGTTTCTCTATACTGTCACTGCTGTGATAGTAGAGACACCTAACGCTCAATATATAGCTATTTACGGCTTTAAACAATTATACAGCTATTATTATAGTTGTACTATACTGTCGAAACTAAACTAAAATCCTTCTGTAAATGACATTCTGACTTAACCCACTATCCTCGAGAATGGAATGGACAAATAATTTTCTGAAAATCTTGAATAGATGAATACATTTCTATTCATAGATTTATCGTGTTTCTGCTGTTAAATGAAGAACGAAAATAATAGCCAGTAATTTGGACAACGCAAATCCACGAACACTTATTTAAAACTCTATTTCAACAGCACTCATTTACGCCAACAATATTCATTTAGGTCATAAGATTTAAGTAAATATTATTCAATTACGTATAATACCACGTATTTCAATAAAATCCCCAATATTTTAAAACACGAAGAATGACGGAATGGATGCTCAAGGAAGAGGAGGCAAAGATGAGCTTTAATGTAATTATTTCTGATTTATCTCGTGGCCTTTGTGGAACCCAATAGAATCTATAACAACACAACCCTAAACTGGCTTCTTTTCAAAGTTGGAGATATGTGTTTTATGGTGCTTTTTTTTGAAATTTGAAGCCTCTGCATTTATATCAACTGGCATTTCAGTTTCCTTTGTCAAAGATGAATGAATGAGACTCTATGACGTATCAGTTTGGATAACGTAAACTGTAAAAGCGTTGGCTTCAAATATAGAATACATTTATCCATAAGTAAATACTTGTATAAAACGCATATTTCTAATCTTGATTAGTATCAGACTATTCTACATTGATGATTACTTCCGACAATCTGAACATTTAATGTCCATCCTCCTACGTTTTATAAGTTTCATGGAAAAAACCTACACAGAGTTAACTATAATTCTCATTTCAAAAGTAATCCAACGCCAAATTCTGGAATCTTTCTTCTCAACAAAGAATACATTCTGATTTATTGACTTTTAGCTTGCTCTTCATTAGCCTCACTTATTGAATTCAGTAAATTCTGAAGAACATATTCAGTTCTGTTGTTCTTTGTTGTCATAATCGTCGTGGGGTGTATTTTATAATAAAGTATTTTAGGTTGACGTGTAGGTTACAATTGAGACCTTTAAGGAATTAAGGGGATCTAAGCTAGAAGTATGATATAATCAGAAACAAGCGGGCAGAAGAAAGGTGAGGGTATACAGCCAAGTCTCACATCTGACTGGAGTGAAAAGAAATCAGTGTCACCAGTTTCTGTCCGTACAAAACAGTTTGAAATTAAATAGATGTTATTTATGATGTTGACATTCGTCCCAGGATTATTATAGCAACGTTTTCTCTAACCTTAACTATGCTTCTGAATCATGGTCTCTGACGAAAGCACTAGAGAGGAAATTAAAAATGCTTGCGTAAGATACACCACATTTCGTACACGGACTGTGTCATCAACCTGGAAGGACTAAGAAGATCAGGGGTCTCAGCCGGGCTAGGGCGGTGACCAACAGGAGAATGAGAAGTTTGAGCATATCAACGGGATGGACGCCCCCTCCCAACCACCAGACTAGTGTGTCAAGTCGTCTGCTACCAGGAATGACTGGGTGTCCGATGCTCTTTGAAAGGCAATATTAAAAGATGATGAGCTATTGACTTTTCTCTTCCAAACTCACCGAGAGTGATGTGAGGTCTTCCCTTTGAACATGAATGAAAGGTTCTACATATGTACTGTACATGAATGAGCTGCAATTTCTATCAAATATAATCCCCTATTAAATATTGCAGTCGCTAAGGTATGGATGGTCCATGGTACCTCTTAGTGACTGTTATTGCGTTAGCATTCTCCGGGTACTTATACTGACGATGTGGTTCTGAATTATCATAGAATTGAATAAGGCGGCGAGCTGGCAGAATCGTTACCGCGCCGGGAGAAATGCTTAGAGGCAATTTTTCCGACTTTACGTTCTGAGTTCAAATGCCCCCGAGGTCGACTTTGCCTTTCATCATTTCGGGGTCGATAAAGTGGGTACCAGTTACGAACTGAGGTCGATAAAATCGACTACTCCCCTCCCCCCAAATGTCGGGTCTTCGTGCCCAGTATAGAAAGGATAATCATAGAATTGAAGGGTGACTATTTTCTATTCCACATAAATGCTGATTGGAGAGTAGATAAAGAGATGGGTTGATTGATCGACTGATTGATTGATTGATTGATTGATTGATTGATTGATTGATTGATTGATTATTTTGTATGTATGCATCGACTGCAAACATTAGAGATTCACAACTGAATTTGTTTGAATTCTTCTAATTCCAATCCGAGTAATTTATATTCCCGTTTGACTCAAGAGATTTGTTGTGAAGAAATGATTTGCTCGCTGTAAATCTACTACCAACTAAGTTATTGGTCATAAATTACAATAATAAGCAAACAGGTAAAGAATCATGATGAGGTGTAACACTACTCCATATTATTAGCCATGGCGTGTGAGCGGGTTTCTCCTAAGGAACACATTCTGGTTATAGAATCGGTTCGTGATGTAATCACCATAATACACGTTAGTGACATAATCATCATAATACTATACAAATAAGGGTTTGGATCTAAAATTGGAAGCATATATGGTTGTGATACCTAGGGCTTCACCACCACTCTGGGTGAAGTTTCTTAGATAGAAGCAGCGTACGTGATCCATTAATTGATTTGGCTAATAGATGCATTCCATCACGCGGGATGAGACTATGGCATGGCCCCTGGGTGTCTTCATCAAAGTACTCTTTTGTTACAATGATCTGCATTAGATCTTTACTCTCTGTTGAGTACTTTTTCTTTTCTTGCAACAGGTTCGGCCTTTTCGAGTGGGTCATGTATGTGTGTAGTCTTGTATCACCAAATTATGGTATTAATAATGTTTTAAAATTTGATAGATGGCCAGTAGTTTCGAGCGAGGGGTTAAGTCGGTTACATCGACCCCCAATGCTCAGCTGGTACTTATTGTATCGACCCTGAAAGAACAAAAGGCAGAGTTGACCTCGGCAGAATATTCACTCAGAACGTAGAGACGGACGAAATGCTGCTAAGCATTTTGCCTGGCATGCTAATGATTCTGCCAGCTCACTGCCTTAATTATGGTATTAATAATTAAATCGAAATTGGTGTCACATACTCTAGTTATAGATATATGTGACACCAATAAAGATAGACATCAGAAACCTTATATTAATACAGTCCTTTTAAAGAGTATTCGATAAAATATCGCATATTTATATCGGTTAACCTCACATTGCTACATCTAATATATCAACGATACATTATCCTGTTGTCATCTAGAGCATGTTCCTGGAGATTTTATAAAACAGATATAATAAAATTTAAATCCAGAATCTTACAAAGTTTATTTTAATCTGTCAAATTAATTACTTCTTTCTATCCATTTTAAATATTTCCTTAAGCTACATTCTGACTTATCTCTCAAAGTGTTTCCCTGGTGGATTACAAGAGCATTTGGAAAATGGTTTATCATAAAATTTTATAAGACTAATGCTTAATTCGCACCTTTTCAAAACTTTACGGCATTTACTTCATCAATTATATTATCGTGCTTTTCAGAGAATAAATGCCGAAATCGATAAGGATTTATTGATTTTCATATCTTTATACTTTACTCTGATTAACACATAGTAATGGCAGTGTGTGTAAAAATGCTGAAAAAAAAGAGAAACATTTAAAATGGAAAACAGCTACCAAATATTTGTTAGTAAAGGAGGAAGATATTCCCATGTTTCCTAAAATTTTTATAACCATTCATAACAATCCCTTGTCATTAATGGCACATTATCAACCAGTAAATAAACTGTCACATCAACTGAATCAGTGAGATACTGAGTGAACTGATAGCAGTTAAATGTATTTCCTCTGAAAGGTGTTATACAATAAGTACGTCTCTTACACGCGCTGATAATCAGCTACTTTCAACCACAGACAATTATATTTTTATAAACTTTCCAACCACTTTGTTGCTTTTAATCAGACCAAAACGCATTCGACATGGGACATTTACACTTATCACTTTGATTATTTTATTCTGCTTGTCTAAATTAGATCTTGCTTTTTTAAATGTATATATA
>JAOPUL010002510.1:21862561-21874125 GCA_027564515.1 Octopus rubescens
GCCCATTTCTGGGTGAGATTGGCCACCCTGCGCGTCACCTCGTCCCAGTTCTTCTCCACTTGGAGGTCTGGACCGAATCAGACCCCTAGCAATTTAACCGGACCGTCTGTCCAGCGCCCCACGACGCTGTTGGACGGCACGGACTTGCCTATCCAGGTGCCGAGTTGCAAGCCTACCGACTTTTCCGCGTTAATTTTTGCTCCTGTGATGGCCTCGTATTCCTGTAGGACAATTGTTTTTGTTACAACAGTAGCAGAACTGCATCATATGCAGTTGTGCACCACACTGCAACAATCTCATCGGACTCTGCTCGTTACGACGTTTACAGAACGAACTAATCAATACAAGTCCCTGTATACCGCAGCTTATCATAAACAGACAAATTCAAATTGAACGTTCCTCCCAGGAATACCGTTGGAGTAGGTAAAGTGGAGTATCTTGTCTTATTTTAATATATATATATATATATATATATATATATAAAATGGGAATAGGTTCTTATGCATTACCTCTATCAAACTAACAATTGGAGTGTAGTTCAAACGAAAGAAAAAATAGAGAAAAAGAAGAAAGAGAAAAAGAAGAGAAAAAGAAACGAAAAATATTATTTTGGATTTTATATAATCGTATTGTGGCAGTTTTGTATTGCATTTTGCTGTCTATCGTAACTTATCTCTCAACAGAGAAGTAATTTATATAGTCTAGGTTTACAAATTCAATTAAAATAGAAATTACTCATATTAATTACATAAGCATTAACATTATTGAATATCAAAGTCATTATTTTGACTTTCGCAATTAATATAAGTTACTAGTTACATTAATTTCGAATGCTTAAATGTGTGTTTACGTTCCACTCTAGAGTTTATAAGATTGAATTTAGATGAAAAAATATGGTAAATTTCTTCTACATAGAGCTCTCACCCACCATTCCCTTTTCTATAAGGTTTGGCCCTACCAATTATTTCCCAATATTTTATATATGAATGACAGAAGTAAATCGACACCCCATAAAACATCGTTTTATGCTTATTTTAACTTGAAATGGTTTATATTTTTTATTAATTGACATTTTTATGTTTCAGGTTCTGTATGTGACTGTTTAATCATGCCACATAGAAAAGAAGCATTGGAACTGTCCGAATTTCAAAGAGACCGTATTGTTAGTCAATCTGAAGGTAGACGTAGTCAGCAGAGAAGCAACTAGCATTTTGGGACACTGTCATATTCTCTGATGAGTCCAGATTTGCTGTATTTTCTGACAGTGGTCGAGTATGGGTCTGGAGACTGTGATCAAGAATTTGACATGAAAAGATTGCAGCCAACAATGAAACACGGCGGCTATTCTGTAATGGCCTGGGGAGCAATTTGGAGCAATGGTCGATCAGAGCTGGTGGATTGTGAGGGAAACATAAACTCAGATAAATATGTGTACATATTGCAGAAAGAACTCCTTCCAACTTTCTCCAGTGGTGAAATGATTCAAGAAAACTCTTTATTTATGGAAGATGGGGCTCCTTGTCACGCGGCTAAAAAGATTCAAAATTGGTTAGAAGAGAGTAACATTAAAAAGCTTCCATGGCAAAGCCAATCACCAGATATGGACCCTATTGAATACCTCTGGGACAGGACACTTCGTAAAAAATCCCCCAAGAAAGCATCCTCAAAGCCAGATCTTTTGAGATTGCTGCATGAAACCTGTCAAGAAATTCTTCAAGATAATATTCGTCATCTGATCAGTAGCATGCCTAATAGGGTATTTGCATTACAAAATGCAAATGGCATGACTACTAAATATTAGATATTCACATTATAATAACTGATAAATAATTTGAATATATAATTTCAGATTTGAATAAATTTTAACGATTATAAGGGTGTCTGTTTACTCCTGTTCTGTCATGTCTGTGTATGTTTGTATGTAATAATGCACAACACGACATGTATTAGAAACTTAGGATATATTTAAAGGGTTTGAATGACAGTTTATTAAAACCTTCACTGTGAAACTTTAAACAGATGCAAATACACTTTGTTGGCATATTCACACAGAAAAATAAAAATGATTATCGCAACTTATTTCCTTCCTCATTGATTACTAATCAGTCAATAACTTACGACGCTCATCTTTGTGCCCACAAAGAAAATTTACAACAAATCCCTATTTAATGCAGAAATGAAAGTGTATTAGAAACCTAAGATAAACAGAAGTAAATACATCTTGTTATTCCCTTTGTACACAGAAAAATAAAGGAATATGTCCTGACATGTTTAATGGGTCATTGACCACATATTAGAGGATAAGTAGCTCCTCATTCATTACTGACAAATGCATGGGATACAAATTAGTCTAATTATTACAGCTAAGTTCTGATTTGTGCTGGTTTCAAATAACAACAACATTTGTTGAATTCTTATTTACATTCCCTTACCTTGGTGTCTCTCACTTTACCCTTTCGTCCCCTTCTGTCCCCTTGGCTTTCTTTCAATCAGCCTCCTCTTATCTATGCATACTTGGTTTTTATTCTATTATTTTCTAGCAATAATATTGAGTACTTTTTTCCTTATGCTTGTATATATAGAGAAATATATACACAACAAATCCATACACAAAAAGAAAATAGTGACTAATTTTAACGGCAATTCATTAGTGTTAATGAGAATATCTATCTACGTGATCATCCATTTTTTTTTATCTTTATTGTATTTTCAATATAATTTAACAAATATTAGTAAAAGATTTTGGTTGTGTGGCTTCAACAGCTTTAAAAACTTCAAATTTTTTAATACATGTAAAAATGCAATTATTCATATCAATTAAGCTGGATCATATTAATGCGTGGAACTGCATTTAATGTAGCTTCATTGTATATTGCTTTGAAGTTCCCCTTTATATTTTCTGTGAATGGGCGACATACCACACTGTCTAGTTTCATACCGATTCTTGGCCCATGAATCTCTTGTCAAAGTTTGCTCTTTTCTAAGGTTTCAAACCAGCTTCCTCATTAGGGGTTAATCATGTTCTCACAGCACACCAAAACCCTCTACACTCTATAGGATGTCAACAAATAATATTAAACCTGCTGAACAATTCTTGCTACTCTTCTCCAATATCCATTGACTTTCATTCAACTTGAACCCCAAACATCACTGCTAACCAAACTGCAAACTATACATACTTTTACTCAACAACACACAAATCACTCAACTCTTACCAATTCACCATCTCTGCTGCTGTGCAACAATCTCTGCTCAAACTTCACTCTGAAAGCTGGTGTCTGTCAATATGGAGATTCCACTTTCCCTGTCACTTATCTCTCACCAGGATATCATAAACAAAGACTTCCAGTGATTGTGGATCAAAGTCTCACATATTCACTCCTCTAAACACACCAGCTTCATTTACTATTTTACCAAATTCCTGCAACCATTAACAACTCTTCTATTATATATTTACCTGAATCAAGTACTGCCATCTCATTTCACTTTTCTCTCAAACCATCACCCCCTCACTGACTTCATTACTTACAACATTTCTTGGCCCTCAAACGTTTCCCATACCGATGCTGCCAATGCAGAACCTAAATGGTTTTGTAATCCTCAATTCTCTAAGTCATCATTTACAGATATCCCTGGCCAACACACACAGAGACACTCCAAACACCCTTGATCCTTTTCTCATTTCCAAGCTCAACCTCTACCAAATCCCAACCATTTCAGTACTTATAATGTTGCCCAGCTGATACTTCATTGAACTTCCTGCCATAAATACAAATATTTTGTAGCTCTCCCCTATTCACCCAGATCCCCTGACACTTAAATTAAGCTAACTGTTTAGATACACAGCATATCTATGCTAACTATCCCTGACAGCACATGTGCATTACCCCTGATGCACCAGAAATAGAAAGGTGGGTCACTGGAACCATTCTATTAGGTATGTCCCTCCACATTCCAAACACAACCATCATTCAAGTGGTTCATTCATAAAGGTGCTTCATCAATTTGATCAAATAATATATGCTACAGTCAGGTCAGGTATGGGAGAATGTACCATTGCAGCATGTCACTGCATCTGCCATTTGTTGGTATTTGCTTGGGTCTTCCCAGGCAACCCTCCAAACAGTGTACCAGTCAGTCCCCATCTCCACGAGATACTTCCTCATCTTCCATGACCATGACACATGTGCTTGACCAACATGAGCCATCATCCTGATTTGATTCTCAGAGAAGAGAACACAATGCACAGGACCCCCAACTTAGAAACTCAAGCAACATAGACCAAGAAGTCTGAACTGGTACTCCTGAATCATACAATTAACTGGTCACATCCCAGTTTCTGAGTATTGTGGATGGTTTGATACTAAATCCAACCAGTTGTATCCCATAATCCTGTGAAGTTCAGGTGGCTACCAAGGGCACCAGACAGTGTTCCAAGTCTTGCAACTGTAGAGCAAGATATGAAGAACCAGAGACCTGAAGACCAAGACCTTTGTCTTTCTGCTCAGATATTGGCAGCACCAAACACTCTTGTCCAGTGAGTCCATAACTGTACCAACATGTTCAATTGTCTTTAAGACTTTGTATTTTTTTAAGAGTTCAGATTGGGGGCTCAACATCTGACTTTTTCCCAGTTTGATCTTGAGTCCGTCAGGGTTGTGTCTTGGTTCCCACTCTGTTCAATATCTGCATGGATAGGATACTTGGACGGATGCTGGTTCGATCAAGTCGTGGAGCACTCATTGGTCAACCTTGGATTACTGACCTGGATTTTGCTGATGATGCAGTTATTTTTACTGAGTCTCTGGATGTCTTGAAGAGTGCTCTCCTTTCACTAATCAAGAAAGTGGAACCATTTGGTCTTAGGGTTTCCTGGCTCAAGACAAAGAACGAGTCTTTTGTTGGGTTCCTTGGGTCTCCATCTCGTCTGTTTCTGTTTTGAGTGAAAATGTTGAAGTTGTTGACTGCTTCACTTTTCTCAGCAACATGATTCACAACTTACAGTGATTGACGAAAATCAATTGTCCATCCCCATGGATTTTAGCGTTCATCACATACCTTGCAAGCTATCGTTTTGAATAATGAATGAGGCTTCTATAAATCATACATTTCACAAGAACTGCAGCCGCCCAAAGTGCAGCTGATTTTATTGGTTTCTGGCAAAAGAATTTCTATCAACATTGGGAAATTCTCCTCACTTTTACTTTTCAAACATGATGCTTCTGGAAACATTGGTCTTGTGGCCAAATCTTGCATGTTTGATGCGCCGCACTCCATATGTTACAATCAGATAAAGTGCCTCAAATCTCTCCCTTTCTACTTCACCTGGCTCATCACCACCTATTCAAATTCAATATGAATCCACCTTCAGTCAACTCCAAACCCCAAAGGTGATGCGGACAGCCATCAACACCAACCTTTTCTAACACTTATCTCTTTCCCTCCTTAATGAACCCCCACCCCACCAGTTTAATTAAAAACGTCTCTCTCCTATGTCACTTATTAGTCGTCTCTCACCCTCACAATATTTCCTAACAATAGTGTTGTTGCACTTGAATTTGACAAAGCATTCACTCATGTCTGATACACAAGTCTCCTGGCAAAACTACATATCTATGGATTTTAACAATCTTTCATCTCTTGGATCAATGGTTTTATGTCAGAATGCATCATTGTAGCAAATGGTGATGACACTCTCTCTCTCCCTGACCCACACTCTATCTACTCTGATGTACCCAAGGGTTCAATTTTGTCCCCTACACTCTTCACCCTATACATCAACAACGTACATTCCATTGCTTTCAATGACATCCGCCCTTACATAAGTGAGTCTACCCTTTATTCCTCCCTAACCTTCTTCACCCAAGCATCATCCATGTATAACCTAGACACCCTAAGCTAAAGCTGTACTGACTCCATAAACAGAAACATCAAACATATACTCCAAAGTGGCCATACAAAATCTTTTCTCCTTCAAAAGAACAAACACACAATCACTAAACCTACCAAGAAAACATTCCCACACACCAACCCAAGAAACATATACAGCATACATCTAGAAGACTGAACGCTGCGTCAACAACTTGGCCTCACCATCAATGAAGATCTCTCTTAACAAACACCTATTTTGCATAGCAACAATGATATTGCATAGATTTGTGTTCCACTTCAGAACCAAACAATATTTCATCCCCATCAACTATACAAACCCTCCATAAAAGTCAGGTGAAACCCACAATATATGTAATCCTCACATATGGAATGGGACTGTTGCTACATACACAGGCATATTGGAATATATGCAAAGAAAAGCCACATGATTGATTAACTTGAAAGCATTCAATAATCTCTAGCCCAGAAACATACTGACTTCTCACTCTCTTCTCTCTGTGTGTGTGTCTCTCTCTCTCTATGTCTCTCTCTCTCTCTCTCTCTGCCATTATTGGAGTGGCCTCTTTTCCTCAGGGCCAGGTACTCGTGTGCCATCTCTTGATAATTTCCCCTCCGTCGTCACACATCTTGTGTCCCTCCCATTCCTTTCTGTAACCCTTACACCCAATCTTCCTTCCCAGAATATTGGTTTTCTAAAATTCTCTCACTACTCAATTCTTTCCTGCAATCATTGACTTGCAGCAATTCAATAGGAATGTTAATTGTTTGCTCTGATCGGTTCCAAATTGAATTTTATTGAAGACTTTAAGTACTTAGTTGGTTGGGTGAGCATTTCGGAAGCGAACATCAAGGTCAGGAAGGCACAAGCATGGAGAGCCTGTCACAAATGAAGAAGATATGGAACTCCAAATTGCTCCCAAAGAATCAAAATCAAGTTGTTCATTGCAACTGTCGAATCAGTGCTATTATATGGCAGTGGAACATGGACACTGACTAAGAAATTATCAAACAGGCTAGATGGCTGCTGAACATGGATGCTACGAATGGCCCTAAATGTGAAATGGCAGCAGCATATGACAAATGAATGCCTTTATGGAGACCTGCCGAAAGTTAGCGAGAAGATCAGGCAAAGATGGCTGCGAATACCTGGTCACCGCGTGCGCCACTCTGAACTTGAAGCATCCAAATTAGCCTTGTGGAAACCATTTCATAGCTATGTAAGAAGAGGAAAACGTCGTCACATATACATAACTTGATTGCAGACTCTTGATCCAGGACCTCGGGGCAGTGATGTTGGAACGAGAAGTGTGGCGGGTGTACTTTGTTGTTGTGACCCGGGTTGGAACCCGGCCATAATAATCCTTTCTATACTAGGCACGAAGGCCTGAAATTTTGGGGGAGGGGAGTAGTCGATTTTATCGACTTCAGTTCGTAACTGGTACTCACTTTATCGATCCCGTGGCATCTCAAGTCGGTTACAATACCAGTAATTGTAGGTGCACTAGGAATGATAAAGAATGGAACTGATAATTATTTGAGAATGATCCCTGGCTTACTATCCCTGCAGTAATAATTTATGGCCCTCATAACAATTTTTAAACGGATTCTATAGATTTTATGCAAATGATGTTTATTTTTTTAATTTCGAGTTATGCTTCAATATTTTTCTCTCTGCTAAAATCAGCGAGAGAAAACTCAAGAAAATGCAGAAGTTAAAGCAGTTGAGTAGAGACTGGGAAAAGAAACACACATTCTACATTTTTAACAAGTTCTCTTTCTTTTTTGGGTGATTATCTATTATGTGAAGAAAGAACCGAAAGACTTGCAATAGTTGATTTTTTTTTCTAGCAAAAACAGTAAACAGTATTTAAAAGTGGTTAAGTTTTTGAGTGAGGAGGAAAAATTGAAAGGTTAGAGGAGGAATGGGGAACAATTTTCACAAAAGCAATTAAATTTTAAAGAACAAAATATTCTGAGGTGAGAGAAAAAGAGCTCACAAATTTGTCTACACTCTATTTTTGATTAGCAACCATTGTAGTGCATCTTCTAGACTGATAAGGTTCCCAGAATGCAATAGTTGATTTTTTTTTTATTTTTACATTCCTTTTTCTTTCTTTTTTCATTTTTGTTTTGTGCATTGAAAGATAATATATTATCTTGATTACTCACCTCTATATCAATCAAGATTCAGACTATATGGCTTTCACAATGGAAGTTCTTAGCTCACCTGTGCTAGAAAATATGATTGGAAAAAAATGGGGTGTGATGCAAAATTGGTTATGTAGGGTAGTCGATAGAAATAAGATGTGGAACAAGGATTAGAAAAATGTGAAGTGAAAGAAAGATTAGAAAAATGTGAACTAAAACACGCATTTAAAAAAAAATATATAAAAAATTATATATGGATTAGAAAAATGTGAAGTGTAATAA
Organism: Octopus rubescens; assembly: GCA_027564515.1. Lineage (NCBI taxonomy): Eukaryota > Metazoa > Mollusca > Cephalopoda > Octopoda > Octopodidae > Octopus > Octopus rubescens. The sequence continues at coordinate 21,870,884 of JAOPUL010002510.1, forward strand.
TAAATAATTCTTTCTTATGGACAGCGGATCTCGAAGCATATTAAACTCTGAATATTAGCATGTAAATAATATTAGGTTGAAAAAGAAAAGCGTTTTAGATAATAAAAAAAAAAATGAAAGACAACGCGTGGGACATCGAAAGTCTATAAACTGTTATGACATCAGCATAAATATTATATTGTTTCTATATTTTTTATTTCCTTCCATTTTCTTCTTTGATACCATTCAAAATAATTTCCCCTTTTATTCTTTATATCGTTGTTGCTAATATTTAGTCTTATATCAGACACGATCAAGCTGACGTTCCATCAGTGACTACACCGTCTTCTATTTATATATGAAACTATTTCATCCGATGTCTTTTTGTTTAACACAACAGGGTTTGATTTGAGGACGGTATAGTTGCTATTTCTATCAGTGTTAGCGACTACCTAGAGGTAGTTGGACTTACGTTTATAAATAAAATTCGGTTTATAAATATATGGAGTAAGAAACCTCTAATACATAGGAATACTGAAATTGATTCAGTCAACATGACCTCAGTAAAATACAAAAAGGCTTCTTCTATGTTACTTTTAAAGATATCCTGGAAATAGTTTCATAATAACAAGAAATAAATGGATATATTTTTAAGTAAATAAATCTTCATTCATTTGCTTTGTGTTAGTTTTTAGAAATGTAGCTGGGATTTTTACCAACCTTCTAATATAATTCTTATTAATTCATATTCTACAATATTTGGTCTTACAATCATTAGAAAGAAGGAGGGCATTGATTGTTAGTACTTTGGTTTGTTATAGCCATCACGATTACGACCATACTGGAGCACGATCATGAGAAAATATCAGAATACACTTACTGGTTATATAACCTATTGCTACTTTTAATTTGGCTTGTGATATTTCGACATAGTATTCAATGTCACATTTTTGTTCAGCAATAGAGTTTAAACATTCCTTCGATCTAATTAGTTAAATGCAATCAAAATTCATTCCGATTGCACATCAGCGTCTTAAGAATAATAGTATATAGTGTATACGTTACTCGAGGTTGTATAATGATTGAAGAAATGCGGCCAAATCTCCCTCAAAACTATTTGTAAAGATGAACACATTGTATAATATCCCCATACGATATATGAACAGACGTGATGGTCATAGATGAAATATATTTGATCATAAATCTCTTGAATTGTGTTTAACCCAGTATTGTATGAAAACAATAAAGACAGCAGCATCATCATGCACTTTTAGATTTGCATTTATCCAATCGCGATATGCATCCCAGCTGTACACTTTGAACAACTTTAACTATGGAACGACATTGAAGACATAACCAAAATATTTAACATGACGAAAACAATTATGAAAATCTGTAGATGCATGAAAATCGAAGTCATTTTTTACTTAACTCAGCCTTACCTTATTTCCCCAGTGTTCTCCATATATATTGGTAGCTGGTCAGTAGTTTCTGCTTTTACATGTTTTTAATATAGCCATGTATATCGGTAGGAACAGACCTTTGTTTCAATACCCATATGTTGGTTTCCATAACTCTAGTTGTTTGACTGAGAGCTCAAGGTGGCTCTGTCAGGGACCGACGAGCTTTTGTCATCAAAAGCTCGATTATGCACATCTTATACAAACGCTTGTTGCTAACGTGTTCCTATTCGTTGAAGTTACAAACGGCACGCAATATTTTGTGTTAACATGCAGGCAGTGACATCTACAATGTAGACTACGGAACCCAACATTCACAGCAGGTGGTGGAACAAACTCTACAAGCGACTAGAAGAAACAGCTTGGAATTATACACACTGTCCATGCCTTTCAGACAATTCCAGCCAACTTCATTCCTCATTTATTTTTCTGACGAGTTGACGTGCTTAGGTATGTGAACTCTTTCACTTCCCTCAAAATAGTACTTCTTTTCTTATCAGATATGCATGGTCCAGCTGATATAATTAAATCACAATAGACCAGTTTATTTTCACTTAGAATGTCTAAAAGTATATTCCTCCTGGATCTGTGTGTGTAACATTTGATATAATGGTCGTTTTACCTTCATTTTTAATAGATGGGAAGACGGAATTTATATACTAATAACGGCAAAACCATTTCTGCAAAACAGACGTTACCTAATATAAGAACATTTAGTCTTCAAACCATCTGTTTTCTTTACTCACGTAGTGTATCTCTATATATTGTATTTAATATTATGAAAATTAATTAGTTGTTTCCACTCTCTGCAACAGACATTTCTAAAGCTAGTGCTCCGCTCACATGTATGATAAATATGATCTGCATGTGTACCGAAGTTGTTAAAGTGGGTCAATTATATAATTAGTGTATATAATTAGAAGACTTGGGTGTTTCTAATATATCTCACTTATGCATGTATATTTCTTTGTGGCCCAAGTCCATTGTCTTAAAGCAAGTCTAATAATCGTGTTTGCTTTTGTAAGGAAACTTTTAAAAAGATGGTCGGGTGCTCTCACATATTTAGTGACTTATTCAATTTGCTGTGGTTAGAAAAGGCTAATTTCTTTTCTTTTTCCTTTTTTGTCATTGAGAAATCAATACCAACGAAGATTTCACTCTGGAATTCTTCTAGGTGTTTCTATCACCATTAAAATATTGTGATGAAATTAAGAGTACTTAAAATATATTCAGAAAGATCTATTTCGTGTGAAGATGAACTACGATAAATAAAACTGATATGATATTCAGGTACTCTTTCTTTCTTTTCCTTGTTTCAGTAATTGGAAAGCGGCTATGCTGGGGCACTGCTTTGAAACGTTTAGTTGATCAAATTGACCCCAGCTTTTACTTGCTGTTTTCTTTTTTAAACTGGTATTTCTGCTATCTTCTCTTTTGACGAAACGCTATATTACAGGGACAGAAACAAAGCATCACCGGTTGTGAAACAGTAGGATTACAAATGCACATGAACACACACACACACATATATACATATATAAACATGTACACACATATATATGTACGTATGTATATATGTGTGAAGGCGCGGGGCTGAGTGGTTAGAGAAATGGATTCGCATTCGTGAGGTTGTGAGTTTGATTCCCAGACCGGATGATGCGTTATGTCCTTGAACAAGACACTTAATTTCACGTTTCTCCTTCTACGTGGGGTTGCGATCGATAGATAGCTTTAGCAATTAGAAAGACAAATGGAAACATTGTTTCCTCGGTCCGACTTGAAGAAAGTCGATCGACTGTCGTT
>JAOPUL010002510.1:22515726-22526072 GCA_027564515.1 Octopus rubescens
TAACCCATGCCAGCATGGAAAAACAGACGTTAAATGATGATGATGATGATGATGATGATGATGATGATGATGATGATTATATATATAAGCATTATCATTATATATATAAATTTATCCCTGAGAGAATTCACTCAGAGATAGCATCTTCATGAAAGACAATAGTTAAGTTAGTGTTAACATATTTGATGTAGTGAACATCATGTTTGATGTAGTGAACATCATGTTTGATGTAGTGAACATCATGTTTGATGTAGTGAACATCATATTTGATGTAGTGAACACCGTTTTGTGTGTCTAGGTTACCCAATAATTTATGTATTGGAAATATGCTAATTTCTCATTCTAACTACACAGGTACAATATTGTACATCTACTCAGTGATTCTTTTATCATTAATTTAGCTAGTACAGTGAAGTTTATTGTTTGCTGAAGATACTTAACAAAACTGAAACATTCTTGGAGTTGTCTCCCATACTTGCCAAGATTATTAAAACAATACCAATCATTGAGAAACATTGTTTTTTCCTCAGCATGCAATTATTTTTTATTAGTTATTGATGTTCACTCCATTGATTGTGTTAACACTAAACCTAATTAAAGTCATTTAAGGTTGACATCCACTTCTCTTAGATATATTTTCTGTCAAAGACAGCAGAAGAATGGAATCTTACCTTGTTAGATAGAGGGCGTTTGGGACTTGTGGATCTCCTGATAGCTTTCAGTTGTTCATATTCGGATTTAAAGTAATCCCGTTCTTGCTCCAACAGCTGACATATTCGTTCGTAATGAGAAATTGTCTAAAAATACAAATATAAAACTATTGGTATGTGGAAACACACAACAAAACTTATACATATATATACACATACCTATACAGATATACATTCATACACACACACAAATATATACATTCATATATTTGAAGCTAAGTTACTCATTTCATTATCATGTCTAAATTCCTGTTTTTGTTCTTCATTTAAGTAAATCCTCAGTTTTCAATAAGATATTAACCACTACTATACATATTAAATACTTTTCTCTCATTTGGACATCCAAACAAACATAAATATAATGCAATACACACACACACACACATATATATATATATATATATACATAATGTGATATATACACATACACATAGTTCCATACACACTATCATAATCATCATCATCATTTTCCCACTCAGCATCCTCATATCAAACCTCGCTGTTTCTTCCCAAAAAACATTTCCAATCTTCTCCTTCCACACATTCATTCCATTTCCATCATTTTACACCTTTTGTCTCCAATTATCATCCTCCATACACATCACATGCTCAGACCAGCTCAACTCTTACCTTCTACTCACACCACATCTCATTCCCCTTCTACTCACACCACATCTCATTCCTCTTCTACTCACACCACACCTCATTCCTCTTCTACTCACACCTTTCTGTCACCACCACCCCCATCACATACCCTCCCTTTTCTCAACCTGTTTCCCTTCTCCATTCAATATTACACAATGTGCACAAACACCATGAAAGCTGATCCTCAGTCTGTAAGGAAAGCTTTGTTTTGTTGCTGTTGTTTCATTCCATTCAACCACGACCCAGCAGACCTATGGGCAAAAGGCGTTCCAGCCATGACCAGTCTCTTTGTATATGAAAGACTTAAACAGCTTAATGTATATTTTCTTTTGAAGACATTGGGTGTGAATTGAGGGGAGATTTCAGAAGAAAGAAGGAGATAAAGTGTGGGAAAAACAATAAAAAATGAAAGAATGAAAAGAGGAAATTTTTAATGAAAGTTTAATGAAATAAAAAGAAAAAGGATTTGAATTTTGAATGGAGCGAAACATTTGAAGGAAAGCAAGAAAAACTGATGCATTAAGGGAGGTCACTCCGACTTACCAAGCTAAACGTGTGAATGTAGAGGGCGTTGTACGGATTACAAATAATATGGCGGGTGAATGTGAAAACAGACAGTTCGACCATTAATTGTCTGTTAATTATTAATTAATGATGAGTGTTTGTCGATTGACGACAGAAGTGAGTAAATTTTCTCATATTAAACAACAAACTTTGTAAAAAAGAACATTTTCATCGTCGTCAACCATGTTTATTTTGAATATTGCCACTTGTTAGACGTATATTTACTGCCACTATATACACACACACACGGCATTGTATTGGTGATAATTTAGTCGAGAGTGGTTCAGGATGCGGCGAAGTTTAGCCCCGAGTAAAGTTTCAACTTGTAAACGGAAATTCGATGATACTAACCACTTCACTCAGTTTAAAAAATGCCGAAATCTTGATACATCGTTATCACCATCTCCACAACGTCCGCCTTTAACATCCCTTGACAGCAATAAATTCGTATACAATACCCCTAATCATTCTGAACATGAGGCCTTTATCCGCAAAATATTATCAAAGCCGTTCCGAATACCAATTCTAAATTATAACGGCGCCACACTTTCTAATAAAGCACTGGGAGTTCGCAGACAAGGAACTCGCAATTCTCTGCACGACCCTGATGAAGAAGGAGCCTTGATTTTGTATTCTCCACCGGAACTCTCTGCTCACGAGCTGGTGAAAATGAACTCTGAAAAGTTGCCTGTCCATGTTGTAGTTGATCCTTTATTGTCGAAAGTGTTACGTCCTCATCAACGAGAAGGGGTTAAATTTATGTACGATTGTGTAACTGGACATCAGATAGAAAATAGTTACGGTTGTATAATGGCTGACGAAATGGGGTTAGGGAAAACATTACAGTGTATCGCATTAATGTGGACACTGCTTCGCCAAAGTCCAGATTGTTGCCCAATGATTAACAAAGCTGTTATTGTATCTCCCAGCAGTTTGGTCAAGAATTGGGCCAACGAAATCAATAAATGGATACCGGGTAAGATAAACCCGTTAGTGGTGGATTCGGGCAGTAAGAGTGAAATTGACCGCAATTTAAATTACTTCATGAGATCACAGGCTCCTCGAATCACAAACAACGTGTTAATAATTTCCTACGAGACATTCCGACTTCATGCAGCAGTACTCCACCAGGGTAGTGTGGGTCTGATAATCTGTGATGAAGGACATCGTCTCAAAAACTCAGAGAATTTAACCTATCAAGCATTAGACAAACTTAATGTTCAGAAAAGACTGCTGTTGTCTGGTACTCCGATCCAGAATGATCTTTTGGAGTATTTCAGTTTAGTTCACTTTGTCAATAAAGGAGTTTTGGGAACTGCTAAAGAATTCAAGAAGAATTTTGAGAATCCTATTCTTCGAGGAAGGGATGCTGATGCTTCCGATGCTGAACACCAAAAAGGTCAAGAAAAACTAAAAGCCTTATTAGAAGCAGTTAACAGATGTATTATTCGTCGTACACAAGAACTACTGACAAAATATCTCCCTGTGAAAATTGAACAGGTTATCTGCTGTAAGATGATGCCAATCCAAACGGAACTATACAAACGGTTTGTGAAATCTAAAGCAGCTCAAGCTTTAATTGAAAACCGAGATGGGAAAATGACAGCAAGTTCACTTGCAGCCATCACGTCTTTGAAGAAACTGTGTAACCATCCAGATTTAATTTATGACAAATGTATTCAACAGGCTGATGGCTTTGAAGACTGTCTTGAGGTATTTCCTAGCAATTATAATTCAAAGGTTTTGTTGCCAGAATTATCAGGTAAATTAGTTTTGTTAGATTATCTGCTGGCTGTAATAAAAGCAAACTCAAATGATAAAGTAGTGTTGGTGTCTAATTACACAAATACTTTAGACTTGTTTGAAAGTTTATGTAAACAGAGAAAATATTCCTGGGTCAGACTTGATGGAACAATGTCAGTGAAAAAACGAGCAAAAATTGTTGAAAAATTCAATGATCCACTCAGTACCGAATTTATCTTCATGCTCAGTAGCAAAGCTGGTGGCTGTGGCCTTAATTTGATCGGTGCTAATCGCTTAGTGATGTTTGATCCTGATTGGAATCCAGCTAATGATGATCAAGCTATGGCCAGATGTTGGCGTGATGGACAAAAGAAGCAGTGTTACATTTACAGACTTGTTGCCACTGGTTCTATTGAAGAAATGATCTTCCAGCGCCAAGCACACAAAAAGGCATTAAGTAGCTGTGTGGTTGATAATGAAGATGCAGAGAGGCATTTTAGCCGAGAAGATTTAAGAAATTTGTTTCAGCTGAATGAAAACACCACAAGTGATACACATGATAAATTCAAATGCCGTCGATGTGTTAACAATATTCAAGTGAAAAGTCCACCTGAAGAGTCTAATTGTAATTCTGATCTTTCACAATGGCACCATGGTATTGACAAAAAAGGAATTGTAGACACTATGCTAAAAATGGCTTGGCACCCAACTATTAGTTTTATATTCTATCACAGGTCCCATGATGAACAAAGAAAAACTGTCTAACTACTAATTACTTTTACTCACTTTTTTTCCTCACTAAAAATAAACATTAATTTATTTATTCAATTGTGTTCATTTTAGTTGTTGCAAAACTTGAAAATATATTTTTAAAATTTTATTTAAAATACTTATTTTTTTTGTTTCAACTTAATTAAATGTGAAACCAGAATCAAAAATAAAACTGTAAAACAATTTTAGACAATTAGAATCTCAAATTTCCAGGAAGAAAATTTACAAAATAGAATTCAACAATCAGTGGTGGTTGAAATCTTAAAAGGTTTCTTGGAAATAGTAAAAGATGTTATTATATACACAAAATAATTAAACAGTTTTTTTTTTCTTTCTTTTTTCCCAAATGGTACCAAATGCTATTTTTTCAAGAAATTAGTTGTTTCCACATTAAAAATAATAAAAACATCAAGACTTTTTAATGCTATTCTTGTCTTACTAGGAAATCATTTAAACGAAAATAAATTTCTCTAATTTAACAATAATTTTCATTTAATGTCTGAGAGAGAAAAAATATGAATTAATTTGGTCAAAATTATTTTGGAACTGTTTTCTAAGGTTCACTCCCATTGATTGCCACAACTCAGACATTTATATTTCTGTTCCTAAACAACTGTGAGCATAAGCTTAGACAAGAAAGTCAACTCACCTTTTTATCGAGTTTATCAGGAAGAGATATCATTTCTTTATTAGGACTTGCTGACCTGGATCTAGTAAATTTTGTACGATTGGTGATTTTCCGATTGCTGTTTCCACATGAATCGTTTTGTATCACCTTCTGTAAACTTGCAGATTGGTCACGGTAATAATTTCTGTCTTCTTCCAGAGTTTTAATCAAACTTTCGACTCGAGGTGGAACTTTACCTTTTTTAGTTATGGTACCTCTATGTTTTAGCTGTTCATTCTCGAAAATCAGTTCTTTCTCTGGCATATAAAAATTGTAAAAAATTAAAATGTAAATTCTTTTTAGGAATGGTGAATCTTGAAGCAAATAAAATTATAAATAACTAGGAAAAAGTCACAGAAGCAGCCTTTGACTTTTTTTAGCCAAAATGTTTTTTAACCCACTATATTTGCTTCGAGATTCACTTTTCCTATAAAGAATTATTTCATGTTCTTGAAGTTCCTAAATTCTTATGACATCAATAAAATGTAAATACTTTCACTAAAAGAATCATCAAAGTGAGCAATTATCATAAAATATTCACACATAATCATCCTCATGAGTTTAATGACTGAAACCTGGGGGTTTTGTTGGGTTGTTGTTTTTTTTTTCATGTGTTTGTATTTTTAGATGAACAGGAGATGAAGTCTTGTGAAAAATAAGATCCAAAAGAAAGTAACAGCCAACCACTTTACTGTTCTCTGATAAAGTTTCCATGACAACCACATAGCACATGTTAAGGAAGTTACCAGAAGGTGATTGTCGACTTTTGGTGACAAAAGTAAGGAAGGAGTGTATTTAGGGGTACTTGGCTGGCATTTCTAGCTGGTCAAACGACCACATTGACTACAATTTACATAGTGTCAACATATTGTGTATTCAGGCCAAAAAGGTAAGCTGATTTCTACACAAAGAGGAATTTGGAAGAGCAAAAATTCCATGTAAAATGCAGCAGGATTTAGAAAGAGAATGACATGAATGTTTATATATTTGTTGACTTGTGTGCCAGATAATATGGTAATGTTTATATAGTGTTCAGTTGTTGACAGACGTAAATAAAACAGGTGTTCTTTCATTTAGCAGCATCAGAAATTTAGATTCCTGAAGTTTAGGGAGCTGTTACTTCTATTGGCAATAAAAGGTCATTCTCTCTCTCTCTCTCTCTCTTCATGCAGAAGATAGGTCATGTATGGGAAGCATCCATCATTTGTCGGTAGCTGCTCAGGTCATCCTAAGCAATCCTCCCAATCAGTTCCCATCTCCATGAAATACTTCCTCATGTGGCAGACCAACATGAACCATCACCCCCAACTCAGAGAAGAGAACAACACTACGCAGGATCCAACTCAGAAAATCTAGCAACATGACCAAACAATCTGAGCTGACACCCCGGAATCATCCAAGCAGAAGATAAAAGTAGGGAAGCAAGAGGCATTCTTAGAGAGAATGGTCCATTGGATTTACCAATTTAACGAAAATGAATGGACAGTAATGGCATCACTCAGTGTAAATTTGAGACATGACTATCAGCACGGGTGATGTAAAAATCACTTATGCTGGTGCCATGTAAAAAGCACCCAGTACACTCTGTAATGTGGTTGGCATTAGGAAAGGCGTACAGCTATAATTGTGATAAGAGACAATATGATGAATTGGATATCCAAGCTATTAGTAGACAAAAAAAAAAAGAAAAGCTCCCACCCCCAGGGGTTTAAAATCAGAAAACAACAAGAAAAGAGAATAATTCCAACCAATAAAACCAATTGAGCAAAATTTTTGGACAATATATACAATGCAGATTGGAATATATCTTGTTTTAAAAGCCAACTGGTGAAAGCACTGGACATGTTTCAATATTATTAAACCTCCTCAGTGAAGCATATTCACCTCAGTTGATAAAACTAAGAAAGAGATCTGTATGTATATATATATATACATACGCGTGTGTGTGAGTATATATATATGTTAAAACACCCATGCTGCTGCCATGTTAAAGGCACCTGGTACACTCTGGAGTGGTTGGTGTTAGGAAGGGCATCCAGCCATAGAAACCAAGCCAGAACGGATGCTAAACTGAATGATGATATACATATAAACGTGTGTGTGTGTATGTATATATTTCTATCGATATATATGGAATGTAGTGATACTCATTATGAATATGAATGAACAATTAATCTTCTGTTGCAAGGACAGACATTGCAACTCCTGCTGATACTAAACTAAAATTAATTTCATCTTTAGCAACAAAAATAGATTGTTTCTTTTATAATTTTTAAATCAAATTACTAAGCCCAACTCATGACATCATGGAAAGAAGACACAAGCTGCTGCTGCTGCTGATGATGATGATGGTGATGGTGGTGGTGGTGGTGACGATGATGATGTCTCAACTTACCATTGGCTGTTAGTTTATTCACTTTATGTATCATGCGACGTTTTTCTTCTTGAACTTTGTCCAGCAACAATTCCAGTTTCTTAAGGCTACCTGTTTTATTGCTGTTCTGAGTTTCTAAATCCTCCAGCTCTGTTTGTAGATGTTCATTCTCCTACAATTTAAAATTATTTAAATAATTCAAATTTCCTGCCCCAAGGGCTTAGTGTGTTAAGCTCTAGTTTCATGGCATGAAGCAGAGGAGAGATAAATCTCCTGGATACAATACCAGTCTACCACAGGTAATTTCCCCAGGTCAGCTGCTACATATTTCTACAGACAGCTAGGAGAATTGTGTCAATGTGGAATAAAGAATTCTATCCAGGCATGACAAAGTCATTATGAAGATTGCTTTGCAACTATAGTTTCGTGTTCAATTCCTCTGTACAGCACCTTAGGTAAGTGACTTCTCGCAGGGCCTTGAGTTAATCAAGACCTTGAAAGCATAATGTGGTAGGCAGAAACTAAAATCTCATCAGAATGACAATTCTTGTATTTGGATGGTAAATGTAACCCCCATCCCCACCTGGCCCTTGGGTGCCTTCAGTGGTGTCAAGTCTGTTGTAAGCATTCACAGTATGTCTCTGGTCTAAGGATAATTTCCTCTCTTTGTCTGACCAGTTACAGAAGTCATAACTAAAAACCAAGGATGTTTCCCTTAATTAAGTCAGTAAAAAATACTTTTTAAATCACAACAAAATGTCAGGAGCAGATTTGAAACCTCAACCTATCCTTAAGCAGAGACAAATTTGAAATGAGCAAAGTGTTATTGTAGTATTAGGGTGACCAATACTTCACGAGTGGAATTTCAGAGACAGAAAAACTGTAGAACAAAGTAGCCAGCCAGTACACTCTGTGAAGTGGTCAGCATTAGGAAGGGCAGACAGTTGGAGCTCAGCTCAGCCTGTGTATGTGTTTATGTTTACCAATGTAAGAATGGGTTATTGTGTCAAAAAAGATAACTTAGTGGTTCAACAAATAGACATTGATAATATAAGTAGGGTAAGGTGGTGTGATTAACTAGAACCTTCCAAAACTCTACCCCTATTCACCCCACCCACCACCAACAACTGAAACCAGTAACCAAACAGGATAAAGTCCCAAGCAAATAATTATAAAACAGGGGGGGGGGGTATTTAATCTGTGTCTTTACGAGTTTGAGGGAAACAAGATGTCCAACCACAGCATTTATTCACTTCGTGGATACCAAACAGTTTTTGTTTTTATCTTAGAGGAATCCATCCAACAAATGACTTTGGTGTTTATAAATATTCAGAAATCAATGTTTTTTATTTTTTTCGGCAGACCCTGCGATATAATGCGGGACAAACGCAAGGAAGAAGAAGAAGAATCTTTTTATTTTTTTACTGGTTTCAATTTATAGACTGAGGTCATGCTGGAGCACTATCTTTGTGGGTTACAGTCAGATATATTGACACAAACATATATTTCAGTCTCGTTTGTATTTTATCAATCTTTATTTTACAGAACATTGTAAATATACTCTCACATAATACATTCACATACACACACACACACACACACATAATACATTCACATACACACACACACACACACACACACATCAACATATATCTCTATTATGTGTTGCACACTATGGCTGGACATAACTGAAAAATTGCATGATGGAATGAAGGCATGTGTCAGCGTGGGTGGTAAGTTCTCTGAACACCTGCTGCAAGAGGTGCCCATCATTGCCACATCTGTGTTGCTCATATTTAAGAGAACACACAAACGATGGCATTGCTCAAAATTGAGTTGTAGCGATCACACACACAACAGGCTTCAGCACAGTTTCTGTCTACCAAATTCAACTGATAAGGTATTGGTTAACCTGAAGATAGTCACTCACTGTCTAATATGTGACCAGAGAGACCAAACCTGGGACTACGTAAGTCTTTGAAATATTTCTTCAACAATTTATTTATTTGGATGAGAAAAAAAGAGGAGTTCCAAAAACATATCTTTATCGATCACACATCAAGGGTCACTGGCAAGCCACATGGTTGTCAGGTTCTCATTCAGCCAGTCCTTTTCCCCCTAGAACTGCCTCCTACCCATGCTTTCTTGCAGAAAATGCTATATAGGTGCAGGTGTGGCTGTATGGTAAGAAATTTGCTTCCCAACTCCATGATTCCATGTTCAGTCCCACTGCACAGCACCTTGGGCAAGTGTCTTCTACGATAGCCTCGGGTCAACCAAAACCTTCTGAGTGGATTTGGTAGACAGAAACTGAAAGAAGCCCATCATATATATATATATATATATATATATGTGTGTGTGTGTGTGTGCTATTATGTCTATATTTGTTTCCCACCCCACTGCTTGACAACTGGTGTTGGTGTGATTACATTCCCATAACTTAGCAGTTCAGCAAAAGAGGCCAATAGAATAAATACCAAGTTTTTAAAAAAAAAAATAAGTCCTAGGGTCGATTCATTTGACTAAAATTCAAATCAGTGCCCCAGCATGGCCGCAGTCTAATGACTGAAACAAGTAAAAAAGAAGCTAGATGTTTCAGACGTCTATCAACTACATCAGTGTCACAAACCAGGGAGTTTAATCAATAAACACCACAATGGAACTTCCCTCACTTCTTCCCCTGACAACCTTCTTTTAAATTTTTTTTTTTTTTTCCAATCATAAAATAAAATGTAAAATTTATATTTTTTATAAACAAGAAACCAGATATAAACTACTTACAGACTTCAACTGTGATATACAACAATCTAAATCTTCAAGTTGTTGCCTTGATTTAAGTAGTTCCTTCTGGAATCAAAACCAAAAGCAAAAT
>JAOPUL010002510.1:22578970-22601175 GCA_027564515.1 Octopus rubescens
GGTGCAGCTCCCCAGCTTGCCAGTTTCCAGTCAAAACCGTCTAACCCATGCCTGCATGGAAAAACAGACGTTAAATGGTGATGATGATATATATATATATATATATATAAAAGAACACAAATTAGGTTTAAATTTTTAATTTTGAACCCCATTTGTGTTCTTTTTTATACCTATGCTGCACCTGGAACCTATCCCGAGTCGGTTCTGTGGTTTCAATTAGGTTTGTTTACAGTCTATATTCTAATAAATTCTATAACTAATCTTTATCTATCTATCTATCTATACGCACACACACTCATATCTATATATGTGTTTATAAACATGTAGACATCTATCTATCTATACGCACACACACACTCATAGGTGTATGTGTATAGTGCCTAAATATGTTGTGGCTTGATTAATCAAGGAAAGTACTCAATACTTGTATTAATTTACTTAATTATTGTTCATCATTAATAATAATAATATTACCGAACTCAATAATTCTGATTTTCTCAAGAGACTCAGAATAAGAAACTCAAAACTGTGAGAATATCTCTGATGCGCAAAGACTGGAATTGACAGGAAGCAGTAGCAGACCAGACTAAAATCAACTACACTAAACCCCCACCCAATATTTTTCTACACCAAACACCATGTGGGCCCCGGGCTCAGTCCTGCTGCTGCTGCTGCTACCACCGTCTTTTATTCTAATATTTCAAGAAAAGATGTTTGAAATTTCAAAGCAGTCACTTGCCAACCAATGAACAGCTGTGAAGCCACATTTGGCAGTTGTTTAACTGCTGGTGGTGGTGGTGGTGGTGGAGCTTCTTGTTAAGAAACTGGCTGTCTTTATTTAAGCCTTATCATATCATCTTACATAAATAACTGCCTACTGTTGTTGCTGCTGACAACAATTACGTTATCAGTTTTTTTAATGTCACAATTGTAGATTAGAATAAATTGTGTGAATGTTTCTTCTGATTTACAGATTCAAAATATCCTTTGTTTTTTTTTGTTGTTTTTCTTTTCTTTTTTAACCGTTTGTGACGGTTGACATCTCATTTGCACTCACTTTATAAGCCAGACATTTTTTTTAAAAAACAATTTATTTCATAATAAAACTTTATTAAACACATTTTAATTAAAATTGTCACAACATGGATACAGTTGATTCCTTAGAATTAATAAAATAAAAGAACAAGGAAAAGAAAGAAAAAAAGGGGGCAAAATAGAGGGAGGACAGACAAAACAGCAGAGGACATGGGGGGGGCACATCTAAGAACAAGGGGGTACTCAGTTGCGCCCTGCAGTTAATGACCGTGATGGTGTTGCTGCGGAAAATAGCTAGCGACACTTGGTGCAATAGTCACTCCACCTCGCAGGCCGAAGCTATCCTTATTTTGCGAAGGAAGTCAGTGGTACAAAGACCAAGAACACCAGACATCTCGATGGCTACCGACATGAACTGATAGTGGCCAGCCAAACTCCTGTACTTGTTGACTTTCCTCTCCTCCACATTATGGGTTGTGACGCCGGGGTTTGCAGAAGATGCCGGAGAACGTGTCGCTGCACGTCGCATCCCAGATTAGGTATCTGCCTCCCTCGAATGGGGGAGAGGGATATCCCATTGGGGCGCTTACTGTCCCTACGGTTGAGACCTGCAGCCTCAAGTTGGGGCGGGAAGCCAGCCACATCAAGGCCCCTTCTGACAATGTCATTCAGGGTGGCATGTCAGGGGTATCGGTCCATGCCAAGGCTGCAGGACAAAGAATGCAGACCAAATTCTTCCACTACCACTCCACGGTGACATTTGTGCAGCTTGCACATGCGAAGACCGAGATGTTGGGCCACCCCGGTAGATGAGGCCACCACATTGAAGCATGTGCCACTATTCGGCTGCAAGATGGTGCTGGTCGATAGATGCCTCTAGCTGCTCAAGGGTAGACTTACATTGGATGTCATCCCAGTTGCGTTGGACATTATTATTCTGAGGGACTGCTAACCCATCAGCAGTCCAAGCAGCAAGGGCTGGCTCGGGTACCTGGTCAACATCTCTCTCGGCTCATCCAGGCTGAGTGCCTTGCTCAAGTCATCGCTGACTCAACTACAGGCCAGCCTGGCTGCAAGACAGTGAAAGACATTTCACATCACTATGGGATAGATGCCGCCATCCTTTTTCTTCAGCGCTATTAGGTTGGTTGAGGAGAGATCTCGGGCATGGCGAGGGAAGTCTGTGTGAAGGAGACAGTCTGTCGAAGCAGTGATGGAGTGGAGTGTGGGGAGATTAGATCTTTGAGGTGACCGGGTCACAGGCCATCAACTGCACTACTGCTGCTCGCAGGGAAGGACCTCACAGCGACAACCACGTCGTTGCTGAACACAGTCACGGTTGTGACTCTGTCAGGGGTTTTGAAAACCCTGATGTCTGCCGGAGGGTCTGGATATTTGAGATGGAGCACATCCAGAACGTTTGGTGTAGGAGCGAGGACCGTGTCACTGGAGGCCAGCAGAAACGTTGCTCTCAATGAGTTTCCAGTTGACTAGAGCTCAAAGTTTTTTGACACAGTCGAAAGGGGCCTGCGAGCATGGTGTCAGTGGGCTGCTCAGGAGGAGCGAGGGGCCAGTTTGTAGCGGATGGCTGAAGGCGGAGACATTGTGTCTAAGTTTTGAGGTCGGGGAGGGGCCAGAACCCTCGCTTACCTTCAGGAGTCCCAGAATGAGAGTCGCAAACTGGAGTAGTTTGTTCTAGTCTTGCAGGCTGTTGGTAGTGAGTGTCTGGTCTATGGATGATGCTAGCGCCTCGGCCATGAAAGCATGAGCAGTCTTGGAGATCCTGATGATGATTTTCTGCAACTCCCTGAGATGGGAGATCGATGCTAAGGTGGCGTCTGGGCAGAGCGGGGTCAAGTCATCATTGGGCCACACAGTGGGGTCTGCTCACCAGGTAGATTGGGATATGCCACCACTGGAGGTTAGGCAGCTCGGGCAGAGCCACCGGTGCAGGGATTCTGGGTATGTTTGATACAAGAGGTGGTGGAAATAGTTGCAATTAGAGCAATTTCTGCCCTTCTTGCACCTATTGTGCGGAGTGGAGGGCCAGGGAGAAGACATACGAGGAAGATGTGTGGGTGCAACAAGATCTGTGTCTGTGTACCTAAATGTATTGAAGCCAGATCGAAAAGGGGAGCATGTGACCAAAAACAAGGTTTTAGAAGGGGAAGTGAATAAAAAGAAAATTTGTTTGAAAAAAAAAACCCCAGATAATTAAATAAATAAAAATATAAAAAAAAAACTGAAACAAACTGCCACTAATCTGACCAGCTTTTGGATAAGGAATGAACGTAGGTAGGATACAATATAAAGAATGGAAATGAAAAATAAAATAGAAGAAAAGAGTT
This sequence comes from Octopus rubescens, assembly GCA_027564515.1. NCBI lineage: Eukaryota > Metazoa > Mollusca > Cephalopoda > Octopoda > Octopodidae > Octopus > Octopus rubescens. The sequence goes on from JAOPUL010002510.1 coordinate 22,582,354, forward strand.
AAAGAAAGAGAGAGAGAGCAGAATGACCCATGTTGTTTATATTGTCTAAACATTTCAATCAAATTTTATTTGTGATACCTCCTTTTTTTTGTTTATTTTAGATTTCAAATATTTCTAGAGGGAGTTTTTGTCAACTAATTGCTTAGATAATCTTTGAAGTTTTTCAATTAAATATATTACATGCCAGTGACACGTTAAAAGCACCTTTGCCGGTGCCACGTTAGAGACACCTGGTACACTCTCTGGGGTGGTTGGTGTTAAGAAGGTCATCGAGCTGTAGAAACCAAGCCAAAATGAACTGGTGCTTGGTACAGCTCTTCGGCTTGCCAGTTTCCAGTCAAACTATCTAACCTATACCAGCATGATGATGATGATGTTACTTAGGTGTTGGCAGAGGTGTGTGGCTTTGGGTTCAGTCCAAAGCCACCCAACCATGCCTGCATCTATGCAGACATGGTTGGGTGGTTTGGGGGACTGAACCTTGGGCAAGTGTCTTTTACTGTAGCCCTGACCTGACCAAAGGTGTGTGAGTGGATTTGGATAGATGGAAACTGAAAGAAATCCATTGTATATCTATATAAAGACGTGTATGTAAATATGAGTGTGTGTGTGTGTATATATATAATGTAGGTAAATCTTTGTGTGTTTGTGCCTACTTGTTTTGATATTGTGCAATAATTATGAGTACCACAGTCATATTGATTATTAATTAGTTTTGTGCTAAAACAGGACTCCAATAGGATGTGTGTTATTTTATAAATTTGAACTGAGAATATAAAAAAAACGGACAAGATACCACTAAGTATTTTGCCCTGTGTGCTAAACTTTATTTTATTCACCTGCAATTTTCAAAAAACTTCTCAAGTTAAATTCCTTGAATAAGAATCACATGATCTGAGGAAGTACTTTTATAGCACAAAGTTATTTGTAGCCAAACCTAATTGTAGGTGAGCTTGTATCATTATGATATGTGAAACATGAAAGAGTGTCACTGCTGCCACCCTTGAACAGTTACCCTGTTTTGAGAAATCTTTTTTAGCTGAGTGAACTGGAGCAATATGAAATAAAGTTTCTTGCTCAACTATACAACAGTCCTAGGAAAGCAATTATTAAAGTTATAGATTGAAAACCAAGTTGGTGCATGAATGTCACCTCGCTTCACTCCATAATCAACAACCATTGGGAATGGTAGTTTACCTGTGAAATTAGCTCTTGCTTTTTTACCATCATGGATCTTTGTGGAAGAGGTCAGTTTGTTGACCTTTTCCTAATACAATCCAAACTACCTTCATACAAACTGTCAAAAACTTTCATAAAAATCAATAAAAAAATAAAGATCAACAAGCTGTTCAATATATTTTCCCTGTAATTTCAGCCCAGTAAAAACTGATGCCTGCTCTGAAACCATATTGGATTTCTGATAATAGAGGGGGACACATGGATGAAGAATTCCATTTAGAAGAACAAACATGTGTGCATATATACATAGAATGTTAGGGTATATAAAATAATGACCGAGTAAATTATATATTGGACCATCTGCTGGTATTTCCTAATATTTCTGAGCAAGTCCCTTTATTCTACATTACCTAAATTCACCTAAATGTTAGGAATAGATGTCTCCAGATCATCTGGGAGAATATTGTCTGCAATAGGTTGGTGTCCTCTCCAGGGGAAGATTTATATTTCATCTGCTTCACATCATGAAACCAAAGCTCAACTCTGGTTCTTTGAAAGAAACCCTTATCTTGATCTGCCCCTGCCTAGAATTTACAAAAGATTTATATGTATACCTAATACTATTATCTGGGGTCACACTACACTCTCAATCGTACAGCTGCTGGTTGTTGAAATATAGTTACATGTTTCTTTTTTTTTTCTTTTAGGTTGGTCTGAGGAAGGGATTATCCCCATGGCTTCTGAAGGGCTTCAGATGCCTGGGAGACTGTTACCATTAATATTCCACTTAACCTACTGCAGATTGATAACTGCAGGGAAAACATACGTAGTGTGGTCATTTCAGACAGCAACATTGAGGTGAAAGGAATGGGTCTAGTGGGAAGGGGGAGGGGCATAGTATGAGTGATGAAAGGAGGATAGATGAGTAGGGAGTGCCCAAGTGAAGGTAGCACAGGAATAATCACTTCTGAGGAGCAGAAGCCATTATAGTAGTGGTAGAAAAGGCAGAGGGAGAGGGCACAGCACATCTATAAGCCAGAATGATACCATACCAATCAGTTTTAATGGTCTTTCCCTGCTTGTAGCAGCAATACTATCACAGATGTAGGAGCAGTATACACTACTATGGATTTCACTTGAGTTTTGTATGTTAATATTGTTACTAAAAATCTTTCAACCCCACCCCCATTCTGAACTTGTCTCTGTAAATTTAACAAAATTTATTAACTTCTCTTTCAGTGATCATCTCCATATTACTCTAGTCTGGACCATTCCTGATAAAAGAATTTACCAATCATGGATGAATCAATTTATGATGTGTTTGTCGTTAATGTTCAAAAGACTGTTGAAGAATGCATTGCTCTGGCTTGTGCTCCTTCCATGAATTCCCTCTACACCCTCAAATCAAATATTGAAAATGCAACTAGTTCTTGGCTGTTGGATTTCTTAGAAAATGGTGGCCTCTCATGTCTTCTGGATAGTCTCTGTGCTATGACCATTCAGGGCCCATCCAACTTTTCTGATGCCATCTTACAATTTGATTGTCTGAATTGTATTACGACCGTACTGAGCACCGATGTTGGCATGATGCATATATTGGAACTTCCAAATGGCCTGAAAAAACTGACCTCAGGTTTGTTTTTATTGAATATCTTTTTATATTTTACCATCTTTCCATGTCAATAGGTTTGCAATAGAAATACGGGTTGGTGGTATCAAATCCTTACAGAGTGAAATCTACAAACTGAAGGAGAAATTTAATTCCAAAATCAAGACTGAATCTCAAATACATCCATACAAAGCAAATATGTGTATATCTACCTTTATATTAACACATACACACTCTCTCACATATATACAAACACACACACACAGTGTCTTATAATCAAGGAACACCTTTTTTCATAATTTAAAGATTGTGGGTACTTGTCCCCTCCATTATTATAGTCCTAGTTATTTGCATCCAAAAATGTGTCCATTATTATGAGACACCCTCTTTGTGTGATATATATTATTATTATTATTATTATTACTGGTTTCAGCTCAGAGCTGCGGCCATGCTGGGGCATATATATATATCTCAATGTGTGTGTGTGTGTGTATATATATATATATATATATATATATATAATTTATTCCTTAATTCAGTAAATCCTTTAACATTATAAAAAGTTGTTACTGAAATTTTGACAAATAAACTGCTACATTTTGTCAATGTAATCAGCATGGAACATAGGTGGTAGATGATTATATATATATATATATAATCTTAACATAATTAGGGAGACTTATGTAAATTGTCAAAGCAACTCTTGATTAATTAGTTTATAGATTTTAAAAACAGTTTTTCTTATTTCAAAGTTTATCATGTTTTGTGAAAATATAATCATTAAAATAACTTTTTTTTTTTTTTTTTCATTGCAGCTTTAAACACAAACCACAGCATGACAAAGAAAGAATTGTTTGAAATCTTATCTGTTCTCTGTATGTTCAGTCCACAGAGTTATTATGCTGTTCTTGAAGCTTTTAATTATTACAAAGTAAGCTTTTCTCTGTTTCTGCTTCATTGAGTAAGGTTATGCTTAGAAATTAGATGAGAATGCATCTTAGACTAAAGATTTAGATGACAATGCATATTAAATTGAAGATTTAGATGAGAATAAATGTTAGACTAAGGGCTTACATGAGAATATATTAAAATGAATATAAAAACTTAGAAAACTTAAATGCAATGAAAGTTAAACTGACGACTAAGATGAGGATGAATGTTAGACTAAGGGCGTACATGAGAATTCTAGTTAGGTTTACAACTTAGATAAGAACTAAATTAGCATATATTTCATTATAAACTAACATGTATTTTGTCATAAGTTAACATGTATTTTGTCATAAATTAACATGAATTTCATCATAAATTAACATGAATTTCATCATAAATTAACATGAATTTTGTCATAAATTAATATTTTTTAATTTTTTATGTATTATTTCAGAAAGAGACTGATCAAGCTCACCGTTTTAGTATTTTAGTCACAGAAATAACTCAAACTGAGACCATTGCATACAAATGTACAATCCTGACTGCCATTAATTGTATAATTAATGGTAATACAAGTCTGCATGGAAGGAACAAGATCCGAAATGAGTTTATTAGTAAGTTCAATGAAATATTTCCATCATTGAAGCACTTTTTTTTTTTCTTTATCCAGCATTTTTTGTTTGTTTCTTCATGTTAACATGTCTTATTTGTTATTAATATTGTCAGTATTGAAGACTGGGTCTTTGGATGGGAATTTTGCTAGGAATCTCTCATAGTCCTAGCAAAAATGCCTGTTAAAAACACTCCTAATATATTCATTATTATTATTAGGAAGTTGAGTTTTTTCTTTTTAATATCTAAATATAAAGAAGACACTGCAAGTGAGAGGTGTCAATTAACAAATATGCCATACTGATTGAATTGAGAATCCTTTCACAAACCTTATGTTCTGTAGAATTGGTACTTAATTTTGTTCCTTGTAGTGTTCCAGGGACATGATGTATCTAGGACTACATTACCCAAAATGTCCTTTTTTTTTAAAAAACAATAGAATGTGATTCGAAGGAGATTTGGCTTCTATTTCTAGCATGCTGAGAAACCTTGTTGAGTAAGGGTAAATAATATCTTTCATACCGGACATTCATTGCATATCTCTGCTTGAGAAAATCTTTAACAAAACAAATTCTTAAGTTGGATATAAATGACTGTTTAGGCTTTAAGGTTTGAATTTATTTTATTTCTAGACACTTTGTCACCAGGTGGTTTTTAAATTTGAATGGAGTCTAAATTTTACCAGTGGTCAAGGGGGTTTCCCCACCTCTAATGAATAGACTTTATTTAGAGGTTTGAGAGTGTAAGGTTGGGAAGGAAAATTGTTGCAGATGTTTGAATATGTGACAACAGAATAAAGATATTTGAAGTTAATTGTGGAAAAGATTCAAATATAACCAATGATGACAAACAGTTGGATACTATGAAGGATGGAATAATAGATGAGGTTTCACATGCACATATTCATTTAATTTTGGCCAACTTCCACACAGATCAGTGATTGTCTTGATTGCTGATTTCTATATTGGAATTTGAAGATTTCAACTTAGTTCAGAATGTTTAGAGGTATTCATCACTGAGGAGATGAAATCAAGTTGAAACAGTGGTATCTGGCAATCTGCTAATGATGACATTCTGAATGAGCTCTGTGCTTTTAACACATAAAGTCTCTCTGAGAACAAGTTTCTTTGAGACCAAATATTACACAGCTAGCACCATTCTACATTATAAATATTATATACATTGTTATTTTAATGGAATGATGTTTCAGGTGTGTATACTGATTTAAGCATTAATGATGATATGATTCCAATTTATTTAGGTCTTGGACTTTTGGATGTTCTCAGTGTTCTGCATTCAGAAGAATTTGATAAAGACTTTCAAATTCAAGTTGAGGTAAAATATTTCTCATTTTTACATTTTCAAAACTATTACTGTCTAGTTAGTGTGCATGCGCCACATTTTTGTTGTTAATAAGCCCCAGGTCGTTCCTGATCCAGCAGACCTATAATCAGAAGTGTTGAAGCTGTGGACCAGGCTACCAGGGACTACATTTTCTTAAGATAATAGTGTGTGATGTGAGTGAGAGTTGGCTGCTGTTTCTAGGAGGTTGAGTGACTCCATTGAGGCTCCCTTGTCAGTTTGTCATTTTTAGATTTTCTTGTATCAGGAGACAGTGGTTAAAATAGGTACCAGGTGTGTACAGGTGTTAATTAGAATGGTTTCCTCTTTTTCCACTATCGGTTTGTGATATTTGCCTAGCACAGAACCACAAATTAATAAAGGTGAGCAATAGTTTGTTTCAAATTTGGTATATCATCATTATTATTATTATTATTATTAAATTCCGCCAGGGTCGACTTTGCCTTTCATCCTTCAGGGGTCGATAAAATAAGTACCAGTTTAACACTGGGGTTGATGTAATTGACTAACCCCTCCCCCAAAATGGCTGGCCTTGTGCCTAAATCAGAAACCATTATTACTATTATTTTCTCTTAACTTTGGTTTAGTTGGAATTCCTGGAATTTTGCATGAGTAGTGGGCTTGCTACCTGCAACCTGCAGTACATTGCTATTCGTTCTCTATTATTATTATTAAGGCGGCGAGCTGGTAGAATTGTTAGCATGCCTGGAGAAATGCTTAGCGGCAATTCTTCCGACTTTACGTTCTGAGTTCAAATGCTGCCGCGGTCGACTTTGCCTTTCATACTTCCGGGGTCGATAAAGTGAGTACCAGAAGTACCAGTTGAGTACTGGGGTTGATTGAATCGACTATCCCAATCCCCGAAAATTTCAGGCCTTTGTACCCAATATAGAAAGGATTATTATTATTATTAGTAGTAGTATAGTAGTATGCAGCTACCTGGTAGAATCATTACTGTACCGGACAAAATGCTGCTTAGCATTTTGTCCATCTTTACATTCTAAGTTCAAATGCTGTTGGGGGTCGATAAAATAAGTAGCAGTTGAGCACTGTGGTTGATGTAATCAACTTACCCACTCCCCTCAAATTGCTGACCTTCTACCAAAATTTGAAACCATTAGAATTAGAATTGGTTAATTTATTAAGGCAGTGGATTGGCAGAATTGCTACAGCATTGAATTTGTAGCATTTACATTCTGAGTTCATATCTTTCCAAGGTTAACTTAGCCTTTCATTCTTTCAGGGTTGATAATTCTATTTTCTCTCTGACTCATTTTACTTGCTTTAAACAGGAAACGTTTTAGAAAGACAATCATGAAGGTTATATAACCTTTTGGCTGGTGCCACATAAAAAGCACCCAGTACACTCTGTAAAGTGGTTGATGTAAGGAAAGACATCCAGTCATAGAAACCATTCCAAAACAGAAAATTGGAACCTGATGCAGCTTGCCAGCTCCTTGTCAAACCATCCAACCCATGACAGCATGGAGAATGGACATTAAATAATGATGATAATGATTAGTTTGGGTTTGAATGAGACTTCAAATTTTGACATTATTGCTGTCATTAGAGCTAATATTTTCACAACTGTCCATCTTTATTAGTTTATTGGACAACAATAAACCAAAGATGCAAGTAGACCAGGGACAACATTTCTTTAGTTACCAAACGAACTATTTTAATTAATTAAATTATTTCATTTTTGTTCATTCACTTCAAAACACTACATTTTAAAATAAGATTGCAGATTAATTAAACTTATTTTATTGTTATGGGAAATAAAAATTTCAACAAATAATTGAATTTCTGAAAATTAATTTTGTTTTATATTTTACTGCCAAAAGCTTAATCAACATGGTCAGACACTTATGAAAATTGTTTTAAACTGTGGGTAAAATATTTTATAATAGAAATTTAAAGTTACAATAGTTTATTTAAAAAATATTTTTGTTCCAATTTGCAATGGTGTGGAATTTCAATATGGTGTGGAAAGTTATTTTAGTGGTGTTGTAAAAACAAAAAATATTCTTAACTCTTTTTACCAGAAATGTTTGTGAAGAGTAAAAGTGTCCTGCGAGGAGGAATAGAAGATGTAATGTACCCCTCTTTTAATCAATTCCATTTGGCAGAAACAGATTTTAAAAGTGCTGAGAGTGATTATTGTGATGGCATTGGACATTTTGCTTTTATTCTCATTGCAGGCATTTTATTCTCAAAAACACAAAGATGAAGAAGACATGCAGACCAAATTTGAAATGGATTACCAAAGTCCTTCAGCATTATTGGATTCTATTATTGAGAAGGTAGTGTGAATTCCTTGAATATAAAGCCTGATTATACAATATCAGAGGATATTATATTAAATACATTAAATATTTTCCTCTTTCAACTTGACTAGATGAGAAAATGGATAAATTTCTTTAAAATGGCAGATTTTATGGATTGATTAAAACTATAAAATAACAGATAAAATTCCTTGCAGTTAATGGCTGTTTATGTTCTGGTTCAAATCTTACTGAGATCAACCTTGTCTTTTATCCTTCCATGGTTGTTTTAACCAACTACTCATCCTTTTCACTTCAAAATTTGTGGCCTTGTGCCCCTGTAAGAAACGCTATCATTGTTAATATTGATGATTGTGTGGAAAGCACACATTAGTATCATTTGTTTGTTTTCTCATACTAGTATGGGTTAGATGAATATAATATCAAGGAATTGTTTTACAGCCAATTGCCCTTCCTGTCACTAACCCGTACCTGTTTTTTTTAAGTAAGGGATCTCTTATTCCACGTCTTTGAATGCACAAAGCCAGCAGATGGCCCATTGAAATTGAAAAACGAATGCAACCTTACTATCCTCAGTATCTGAGTGATTTTCAGAGAAGCACAAATGGAAACACACACACACACACACACTGTTAATTAACTCTTTGAATGTTACTGAAATAATGAATTTAGTTTGATCGTCAAAGTTAATTTGTTAATTTCATTACTGAATGAGGTATTGAATAAATTGAAAACTTTCTCTGCTTGTTTTTCAGACTCTGGGGACACCAAAATATGTATCGTTTCTCCACATTTTACAAGATTTACTCTCCCTTGAATACAACAGTGAAAATGAAGAAAAGTAAAAAAAAAATTTTTTACTTTATCCCATGTCTTAACTCATTGAATATTCTTTTATTTATTGTTCAATTAGAATGACGGGCCCAGCCCATCACTCCCTTCAGGGTCCTTGAGACTGGTTGGAGGAAGGGAAGCCTGGTCTCAATACTTGCAGTAGAATGAACTCTTGCTAGAGGTACCAAAGAGTTAGCGGATGGTAATAGTTAACTGGGCTGGAGATTAAGTCTTCCGCTAAAGTAAACCACAACAGAATTTGAACTTAGAATGCAGAGAACCAGACTCATTGCGTATTTATATATTTCGTGTCTTGGGAGGGAGATAACCATAAATCATTTGATGCTATAGGATTATTCCATCATCATCATCATCATACGTCCATTTTCCATGACCAGAGACTGGGGAGCTGCACCAGAAACCAGTCCGTTTTGGCACGGTTTCTACGGTTGGATGCCCTTCCTAACACCAACCACTCCAGAGAATGTACCAGGTACCTTTAACGTGTCACCAACACAAAAACATCTTATGTTAAATTTTATTTACTCTCTAGATAGTTTTTATTTAACAAGTGTTTAAGTCGTTGTGGCAAAGAATGGTGGTTGTTAGAATTGGTATTGTCTTGGACAAAATATCTTGGATATTAGTTAAAGTTAGTAACATAAGTATTAGTGATGTACTAGGTTAGTAATGTAACCAACTATATTCTTGAAAGAAGTACTGCAGTCTGGACACAGTGTAATGAATGTAACCAGTAAAAGAAAGATAATTTTGATAACTATCACAAAGGACTACTTTTGGATAGAAAATTCCCACTTTTTGAACACAAATATTAAATTAATTTTGAAAAGTGACAAATTAGCAGAATCATTAGTATTTGATAGAATGCCTTGAGATATACGTTCTGTGTCTCTAAGGGTAAAAAAAAAAGTGCCACTCTATGGTGATGGATTGACAGAACTGTAAAAACATGGGACTTGATATCCTGTGGTATTTGTTCCACCTCATTGTGTTGTGAGTTCAAATTTCACCATGGCCTGCATAAGTGGTTGACAAACTGTTGTCTGGTTTAACACCATCACCACCAGGCACCTAGGGGATGCCTTTAGTGGACCCCATTTCGTTGCAAGCATTTGAGGCAGATTTACCTCCCTCCTACCAAACCCAATCCAGGGAGCCATGTTAAAGGTCATGGGTACTGTCCCCCCGCCCCCACAAAAAACTAATTTAGTTTCTTTTTTTCTTTAGAAAATATTTATAAATTTTTTGTTCATTAAAACTTTTTTTTTTTTTTTTTTTTTTTTTGCCTTTAGTTCAGAGAAATGGCAGGTGATTGAAAACGTTATTCCCAGAATTCAATCAGGAGAGAAACCTGTCTGGACAGACAGTCAGAAGTGTAAGAAAATGGATGACAAAGATCTTGACATTTTGAAGGAAAATAATTTTATCAATTCTCTTTGTGAAGTAAGCAATGATAGTCAAGAAGTAAATGATGCTGCTGCTCCTGTAATTAAATATCCATTTGGAACAGAAAGAAATCTATTTGACAATAATTGTGACAAACTTTTATTATGGATGTGTTTTACACCATCGAAGACACTGAAGAAAATACATTGGTCGAAATTAACACCAGAAGAAATTGGTAAGAAATTATTATTTCTTGCTAACTTCCCCAGACATCCATCTTCTCTGTTCCTATTTTCTCTCATATTCCCCTTCTACCTTGTCCTCTCCACTTTTTCAGCAAGACACTTGCTCCTGCCCCCTCTATCAGACTTTCTTATCCCTCGATATTATACCCCATTCAGTTGAGGGATCTTGTCTTGCAGGTACTTGGTGACCTCACCAGTGCTGGTGCCAGTGAAAAAAGCACCCATTGTACACTGTAAAGTGGTTGGCATTAGGAAGGGCATCCAGCCATAGAAACCATGCCAAAGTAGACTTTGGAGCTTTTTTATTCACATTGTTTTGAATTAGTCCTGCATTATCTTGTAGCAATGAGATTTCGATGAGGTCACTGTTAATTTTTAGAATGATATTGTAGGGTCGGTGTGAGAGGCCAGATCTGGCCAGTTTGAACATAAAACAAGCAGAATACTTTGGTTGGATATGGAGATTATTATAGAGATTTTAACTAATGCTTCTTAATGTTTACCTGATAACTTTCTTCCATTGTCTTTTAATATATTCTGTCTTTTGTTTGAGGTTATTATTTAGCTATGATATGAGCCAAATATCCTGTTTGTTCACAACAATAAGTTACCTGTCCCATACAGACATTTTCTTACAAATGTAGCGACGCCTGAAGACTGGTGAGATTCTCCATCAACCTTGATGACGGACATTCTGTTTGACCAACTGAATTCCTTTTTGTAATAATTAATGTGTAAACAGCTGAGTATTCTACAGACAGACTTCTTAGACGTAATCAGCACAACACAATGTGACACGGTTAGACCTTTGAATTCCATGTATGTAAGAGAGAGAGAGAAATGATTCTTATGAAAGGGTGAAAGGCCAAGTTGATCCTGGTGGATTTTCAACTCAGATTGTAGGGTAACCAAATGAATACCACAAAGTATTCTAATGATTGTTTGTCAATTTGTCACTTTAACCCCACTGCCCTAAGATCCAGCCAAAATATTCTATCCATTTTATGTTCAAACTGGCCCCCAGATCCAGCTTCTCACAACTACCCTAGAATATCATTCTAAAAATAAACAATTGTGTCATTGAAATGTCAAAGCTATGAAATAATTAATTCAAAACAACATGAATAAATAAGCAGAACATTTATTAGTGTAATCTGAATGCTAAAGAGTTAATGACTGGCCAGACAGGATGTGGATTGTAGACTTCCATCATACATCAGTGTGTGTTCATGATAAAACCTTCCCATTATAGGTTTTTGTTCTCCCTAATTTCCTATGATTGGGTAACCTTACTTCTACCACCCATCTCTAGTTTAACTGATTGTAACAACTGGTCTTGTGGGTCTTGATTGACATCCAGTCTAGGAAAATTAGGTTCTCATGTCACATACTATATGACTTGGCAGTTAGCATAGCTTTGTCAAGCCTTTGGCTTTAAATAGCAGGATTTATATGGGAAACACTCTTCATCTTAGACATTCTGTATAACCAAAATGATGCTGGAGGTATGTCTTGTCTGTCTACATTCTAAATTTCTATAAACTGAAGAATTCCATCTAATTCCATACAATTGTATATATTTATATATTATAGTATAATTTATTATTGATTTTATTTCTTTTTTCTTTTCCCAGAGAAATCAGATAATTGTATCTGGAGATCCAGTAATGACTTTCTACCAATTATACCAAATTTTGGTAAAATAGAAGAATTGTTTTATTCTAATATTCCTGTTGAAAATACCCATGTAAGTAAAACTAAAATAGATCTCATCATTAGCTTTATAAAGTGGAGGTGGACCTGTGAGGGTTCTCTGTTTGATCTTACTGTCTGTCTGGTATTTGGTGTAAGTGTTTCCTCTAATAATGGTATGTTGATTAATAACAAATGTGTAGAGTTTGATGCGTGGAACCGGTGTGGATACCTGTTATCTACACGTGTGTGTAGGTATGTGTCTACCTTTTGCTGATGCATATCTATAAAGATCGGTACACTTCAAATGAAGACCATTGGGATATTCGTTCTTTACCAACTTACAGATACTTCCCTTGTCATTCTCATTATCAGAAATCCACTAAACCAGTGATTGATCCATTGCAAACTAATAATCAATCACACATTTGTTCTCCGATTGTTATTTAACATCCACTCTATTATCTCGTACACTGGCATTGTGTTTAGATTTATTGATTATATTGGACATAATCAATAAAAACAAAATATTTCTGAAATACTTTAATGTATCTGACAATTTGTTTTTGTTGTTAAATGTTTCCATTTATTCATTTTTATTTTTTTCATAAATATTCTCTGATCCAGTTGGTTGGAATGAAGACTTTGATGAATGTCACACTGTTTCTTACTCGAAGTGAATATGATGCGGAGGATTTAGTCAGAGCTTTACAAGAGAACAATGTTGCTAGCATACCTCAGACCACACTTTCAAGTCTCATCAAGATCCTTCCAACTAAAGAAGAAGTGAGTACAAAATAATGCATTCTTTTAATAAAAATTTTACAGAAAATCCTATGGTTAACTTTCAAATTCTTCTCTATCAACAGCATTGGCTCTCAAATATTTTCTGCTTTTAGAATCCCTTGTCCTGTGCTTACTTGGTTATTTTACCCTATTAAAATAATTATTTAGAATAATGGTAAGCATAATATTGTGATAGATATAATATATTTTATATCATAGCATCATACTTAGTCTAAAACCTAATGATAATTAAAACAACAAAATTGGTTGAAATTGGTCTTGTAATGAAGTTTATGCTATCTTTGTAAAGTGTTATAGATGTTATGTATATAGGCGAGGCATGGCTGTGTTGGGAAGAAGTTTACTTTCCAACCACATGGTCGTGGGTTCAGTCCCATTGCATGGCATCTTGGACAAGTGCCTTCTATCATAGTTCTGGGCCAACCAAAACCTTGTGAGTGGATTTGGTAGACAGAAACTGAAAGAAGCCTCGTGTGTGTGTGTGTGTATGTGACTCCTTGTCTTGACATCACATGATAGCTGTAAATGAATGTCATTCATATGCAATATTCTACAAAATCATGTCTAGTCATGGGGAAATATAACTTTGCTTAGAAACAGGCGAGGGTTGGTGACAGGAAGGACATTCAGCTGTAGAAAATGTGCCTCAATAAATTCTATCCTACCCATGCAAGCATGGAAAAGTGGACTTTAAAATGATGATGATATACTACAGTTTTCCCTCTTAATAAACACATCAGTTGGTTCCACTTAAAAAGCACCCAGTACACTCTGTAAAGTGGTTGGCATTAGGAAGGGCATCGAACTGTAGAAACCTTGCCAAAACAGACAGTTGGAGCTTTTTGCAGCTCTCCGGCTTGCCAGCGCCTGTCAAATTGTCCAACCCATGCCTCCATGCCTGCATGGAAGATGGATGTTAAATGATAATGATGATGAATAGTTATTCTGGGAACAACTGGTGTACATCAACATAGATAAGGATGGCTAATTGTCAAAATCTAAAAGTTAAATATCATAGGTGCAGGCATGGCTGTGTGGTTAAGAAGTTCATTTTGTAACCATGTGGTTCTGAGTTTGATTCGACAGAATGGCACCATGGGCAAGTATCTTCTACCAGACTCTCAGGCTGAACAATATCTTGAGAATGGAATTTGGTAGATGAAAATTGTGGAAGTTTGTTGTATTTGTGTATGTATATATCTTTCAGCAGAAGTATATCTTCAAAATATGTGACCTTAGGAGAGAAAAACGAAAACCAATGTCCTTTGTGATGTTTGTTCTATATTGAGTTAAAGAAACTCCCTTATTCTGATCATCAAAAAAACACTAAACCAGTCATTAGAAACTTGTAATCAACAATGTTGTTGATCACAATTGTGATGTAAAATTGATTATATTGTTAATTATTTTCTGAAAAATCTTTGTTCTTCCATCTTAGCGCCATATTAACTTAACTTTTTCAAAAATCAATGGTCTTAAAATATTCTAAACTGCATTTCCTGTAGGTGGCAGCACTTCGTTCTTACCAAGGTGAGAGATTACTTCTTCACCCCACTGAACAATTCCTCATTGAATTATCCGATGTCAAAGATTTCCATCTGATATTCCAAGGACATTTCCTTCAATCAGAGTTTCTTATAAAATTTGTCCAATTGCGAACCAAGATTCGTAGTATGGTTGATGCCTGCAAAGTTGTTTTGCAAGATGCAGGATTGAGAGATTTCCTTCATTTAATTTTAGGAGCTGGCAATTACCTTAACCAGGTAATTAATTTTCATAGTTTTTCTTTTTATATTTTGTTTATTCCATATTTTCTATTTCTGATTTGTCTATTTTCTAAATACATGTGTGTGTATCTATATATATATGTGTGTGTGTGTGTGTGGTGGACTCTCTATTCATAAATGACAGATGAGGGTTCAGCAATTTGTTGCTGAACAATCAGCACAGGGGATCAAATGTTTATGCTGAATATAAGCTCATTCCTTCCATCGAATTGATATTACCTGTACAGGTGCACAGGTGTGCCACAAGTTAGATGTCAAAATGATTGCAGAGCAACATGAGATGAATTGTTTTACTGAAGAACACAATGCATTGCATGGTCAGGGAATTGAAACCACACCCTCGTGATCATAAGTGCAACACCTTAACCACAAGGCCACACACCTTTCATAAAACTTTTTATCAGCAGAAAAGTTAGAGAAGTGATTCAAGAACCAAGAGTTTGGTATGTGGAACTTTTAAGTTTAATAAGTATCATACGCAAAACCTTTGGTCTTTGAGTTACTTCTGTAAATTATAGACACTCATGTATTGAGTTCTATTTGTCCTGTTTGTTCAACCAAACCTCTCTCTTTCTATGTTTGTGTGTGTGTGTGTGTGTATATATATATAGATCATCATCATCCTTTAACATCCGTTTCCCATGTTGGCATGGGTTTGACGGTTTGACCAGAGCTGGCAAGCCGTGGGCTGCACCATGTTCCAGTTTGATTTGGTTTGGTTTCTACGGCTGGTTGCCCTTCCTAACACCAACCCCTTTACAATGTGTGCTGGATGCTTTAACGTACTACCGGCATTGAACTCTCGGTGCTAGTGGTTTATGTGGCACCGGTACACAGGCAATTGTTGGTCCGATGGCTGAGACATATATAGACCTAGGACGGAAGGAAATATTAACCATGGATAGACAGGGACGGACATATGGACCATATATATATATATTAAATAATATATATGTTGTATGGTTTACAGGATAACTGTTTGTACAACCCTACTGCTCTCTCTCTATGTATATATATATATACATACATGTATATATGTTGTATGGTTTACAGGAAAGCTGTTATGGCTGTGCGTATGGCTTCAAGTTATCAAGTCTCCTCGAAGTGTCAAAAATAAAAGCTACCGAATTTAGCTATTTCAACTTACTTCATCATTTAGTGGAATTGGCTGAAGAAAATGATGAACAGGTTCTTATGTTCACTGCTGACGCAGACATTCTGGAGAAAGCTGCAACGTAAGCAATCTTTCATTTTTACTTCAAGATCATAAAATGTTTCCATTTCCATAAAAATGAATAATTTTTGCTATATTTCTATTATTTTTATCTACTGTAAAGATGTTGTTTGGATGAGACTCGAAATGAAATAACAATGTTGAGTAACAGTTTAAAGCAGTTTCTGAAAGAACTCAGTCAAGCCGACCAGGAAGTGAACAATTTATTCAGTATTTTTATCAAGGTGAGGTTTTATTAAATGTTTTTTTTTCCCAGTCACTGAGTGAAATTTGGTAGATGGAAACTGTATGGAAGTTTGTCTGTGGAACCATTTTTGCTTTAAGTGGTAGATTTAATCTGTCATGGGTACATTTAGTGGGGCAAGCATTTGGGCTAAGATAACTGACTTTCCTGTCATCAACCTCAGCAGACATTAAAAAAAAGGAACATCAGTTCTGCCCTTCCTCTCACTGAATCATGCAAAATATTTAAATACAAAACATGTCATCATCATTTCATTTTCTATGCTGGCATGTGTTGGATGGGTCGTCATGGTATGAGTGGTCCTTTCTTATTGGAAGCTATTGTTCTCATAGATTGGTGTTCATACGGATCATTTTGGTTTTCTTTCAACAGCTTGATGCCAATCCTATAGCCAACCACTTCACAGTGTGCATTAGCTACGTTTTCTTGTGGCACCAACACCAGAGAGGTTGATAAGTCCTCAGCAAAACAGGACTTAAAAAGATCTTGTAATCTTACACTTTCTATCAAAGTCCCACAAATGCTAACATAAAAACAATAAACAGGTACTGTGGTCGAGATAACTATTCTGCTTCTCAAATTTGTGGCTTTGTTCCTATATAAGTAATTATTATTATAATTAATTTGTAACAAACAGTTTAGCAGCATATTGTTCTTTCATTATATATTATGTTGATCTAAAAATGTATTTAAACAAAAAAAAAACAAAAAACTTCCTAAATATTTTTCAGGATGTGAAATTATTATTTGGTGAACTCCAAACACGATTGAGACTTTTACGAACGTTGGCTCATAAGGTAGCTGGTTACTTCTGTGAAAACGTTGATGATTTCAACCTTCAGAAATGCTTCCAAGATCTCCATACGTTCTTTGAAGCAGTAATGAAATGTCGTACAGTAAGTAATGGTACCAATTTTCTGGTTCTTCAGTAAATCTTGTCGTTTAAGTCAACTTATATTCAGTGGTGCCATCAGATGGTGTTAAGTGTCTGATTTAACTGACGCTTCAGTGACACCTTTCCTTGTCATTTATTCTGATGTCTCTCAGGGCTGTGTGTGATCATTTCACGTTCTAGAAATGATAGTTAAATCTCCCTCAAATCATCACACGTATACCATGTTAAAAGGGAAGGAAGAACCCATAAGCTAATGTAGTACATTATGTCTAGAACAACATTAGGATGGGGTTGTCATGTCTGGAGAGCCTTTGATCCTAGGTCTACTCATTCAGGGCCAACTTGGGTTAAGAAACGACACCAATAGCTCTGATTTCTAATGGAATTCTTCTTATATTCATCTTCATCATCATTTGATATTCACCTGTTGGTGTGGGTCAGACGGGTGTGATAGTATCTTGTTGTTTGTTGTGGTCCTTCACCATCTGACACACATCACAGGAGAAAGCTGTCAACATTTTCCGTTGCAAAGGTGGCATGCTGGCAGAATCATTAGCACATCGGGCAAGATGCTTAGTAGCATTTCGTCCGTCTTTACATTCTGAGTTCAAATTCCACCGAGGCCGACTTTGCCTTTCATCATTTTGGGGGTCGATAAAATAAGTACCAGTTTAACACTGGGGTCGATGTGATCAACTTCCCCACACAATTGCTGGCCTTGTGCCAAAATCTGAAACCAATATTTTCTGTTGTCACAGACATGGGTTGGCTGCCCTTCATATCACTGACCATTCCATGGTAATGATTGGATGCAGTTTATTGTGACACCAACACTAGAGAGCTTGTCTGTCAGGTCTAAACAGTATCCTGTACATCATATCAGTCTTTATTCAGTTATTGCTCTCCTAGATGTGTTGACTTCACTTCAGTTTGAGGAGTCCACATCTACTCCATAAAAATACTTGCTCTATCTAAAATATATACAGCTCTATATAAAAATATATAGCTCTATATAAAAATTTATTGCTCTATGTAAAAAATATCTGTATAAAATATAGAGCTCTATTGAGTTTTATGACACTTTCTTTAATCCTACTTTTATAACATGCACCACCACCACCATCATTGAGTTTTTTCATGATTTCTGTTGAGATCATTTACTTTTTCAGGAAAATCATTTATTAAAGAAGCAACATGCTTTGGCAGAAGATCGAAAGAAAGAAATAAAAAGTCACATAACTAAAAAGAAGTTATCTCTTCAATTTGGACTAGATGCAGGTATATGCAATTTTTCCCTGAACTCCTTCAAGTCTAACATTAGTTGATATTCCTGTTGATGTTTTACTTAACATCAATGGTATTTCTGTAAAATTTCCTTTGTAAGATACAATATTTCATTTAGAAGGTCTGTAGACATCAAAATTATTTTATTGAAAAGTTTGAATTTATAAATTGAAAATTATTTAAAATGTTTGTTGATTCAGTTTTCTCTTGGAATAACAGAAATATTTCACCCCAGTTTCATATTAATAATCTACTGTTTATGCTGCTTGTTTTTTTTTCCTTCATGTTTATCTTAGGTGAATAAATATAAAAGATATTCCATTTTATACTGGGCACGATGGCCTGGAATTTTGGGGGAGGGGTGTAGTCGATGTTATCAACCCCAGTTCGTAACTGGTACTCACTTTATCGACCCC
>JAOPUL010002510.1:22754496-22771272 GCA_027564515.1 Octopus rubescens
GCTGCCGCCTCAGCAGCACCACTTCCGTATGACATTTGAGTGTGACGGTCGTATTTCGCCTCATACAACTCGCTTCCTGAAAACAGACCAGAGACAATTGAGAATCGTATTTTTCCTCATACCAATCGCTTCCCGTACAAACATAAGAGACACAATTGATATATATATATATACATATACATACATACATATATATGATGGGCTTCTTTCAGTTTCTGCCTACCAAATCTACTCACAAGTGTTTGGTTGGTCTGAGGCTTTAGTAGAAGACACTCAAGGTACCACACAGTGAAACTGAACCTAGAACCATGTGGTTGGGAAGCAAACTTCTTACTACATAGTCATGCCTGCACCTATGTTGTTTTCAGTTGTTAAGTAGTCTTTACTTTATGGTTTGAAATAAGAATCAAAATTTATCAAACATTGCTAACAACAGTAGTATATTAACCATGACTGTTCCATATTTGTTTTTATGAAATCAGAGAATTTTTCCACTTTAGTAAGAACAAAAACTTTCCATGTTTTCTTTTTCTTTTTTGAATCAGTTAAGTCAGAGTTATCTGTTAAATTTCACAAACCTGATGAAACAATTTCCATGGATGGCATTTATGACTAGATTACCAATAACGAAAATGTTTATAAATATGATTCAAGATTAGACACCATGGAATTGTTGAAATGATTGTCAACTAACAAATAAAAATAGTAGGAATTCCAATCTTCAATTTCTATTTTATATATGTATATGCTTAATTACATAAATATTCCACATTAAATTCCAAATCCAAAGAAAATACAATCATGAGTAAAGAAAGAAAAAAAAAACATCAATTCAACACTAAGTGTATCAATTGGTCGCACACCATAAGGTTCAACGGAACTTATTGAAGCAAGCCAACACACTTGTGGCATTACCACAGGTAATGGCAATATTAAGGCATTGGTACAGTCAAGCACCCTCGAGGGCATCACCTGACAACTCGGTAAGGCAAGTTGCTAATGATGACAAGAACTTCACTGTCAGCTCCTCCAAACGTTTCAAACGCCATAGGCTGGATAGGTATAGTTCACTGACAAGTCCTGATACTTTAAGATTTTGTTCCATTTGGCTACGGAAGCAGTGACCCTCCCATTTACTGCAGCATCCAGGATGTAGGTGGGAGTAAAGGAGTCACTGACTGTGATGTCCCAGATAAGGCACCTACCTCTTACCCAGGGACAAAAGGTAAGACCATCACTCCTGGATAATCCAGCCAACTACAGAACTGAGGGGATATTTACCCAAGCCAGGGCCCACTTAACGATCAGGTCTAGCTCAGTGTGACGAGCGAAATGATCAGCATTTAGGCAGCAAGACAAACTATGAAGGCCTGTGGAGTCGAGGGATTTATCACAGTGACATCTCAATCCTCCACAGACGTCGGCTCCCATTCTGAGTGCAATGGAGATGTGGAGCTCATCCAGACTGAGTATATCACCAATGTTGGCCACAGGCAATCCAGTCCCCTGAGAATTTCGCACTTGCAGAAAATAGGCGACACCTTGAAAATTGATCAGATTGGTCAGAGAGAGTTGAAGGTATCACTTGAACACAGATTGACTCATACTCTCTGCATCCGTCTAAGCTCATCTGTATCAGGAACTGATAAATCCAGCTCTCTCTACTGTAGCAGAGCTTCATCCATCTCACTGTTGGAACTAGTCTATGTTGGAAAGGAAAAGATGTTGCCTACCAAAGGGGAGCAAGCGTAAATGGAAGAAAGAAAACAGGGAAGGGACAAAGTCAAGCACTTATGCAGACCTAGGCCCCCAAACTGTTTGGGCAAAGCAGCCTAGTTGTGGAACTCTGAAGAGAGCCTGACATTGACCAAGCATTCGAGTTCCCTGAAGATTAGGTTGTCAAAGCATTAGAGAGATGATGAAAAATACAATAACTTTTGACAAGAAATTCCTAAGTATAAAAAATCTTGGTGGGGCTCAATATATATATATATGTTAAGAGTCCTGTTGCAAAAAGAACCCGTGTTGAGATTCCTGTTGCTAAAAGCACCCATGCCGAGAATCCTATTGCAAGAAGCACCCATGTCAAGAGAGTTGTTGCAAGAAGCACCTGCATCGAGAGTCCTGTTGCAAGAAGCACCCGTGTCGAGAGTCCTGTCACAGAAAGCACATGTGGCAAGAGCCCTATTGCAGAAGGTACCTGTGGCGAGAGTCCTGTTGCAAAAAGTACATGTGGTGAGAGTTCTGTTGCAAAAAGCACCTCTGGTGAGAATCAAAAGCACCCAGAGTCCTGTACAAGTGCCATGTAAAAAGCACTCATGATGGTGCCACGTAAAAAGTACTAGTGCTGAAAGTCTGGTGCCAGTGGCACGTTAAGCACACAATGTAAAATGGTTGGCATTAGGAAGGGCATCCAGCTGTAGAAACCAAGCCAAATCAGACTAGAACCTGGTACAGCCCTCCAGCTTGCCAGCTCCGGTCAAACCATCCATCCCATGCCAGTATGGAAAACGGATGTTAAAGGATGATGATGATGATGATGATGATGATATATATATATAGTAAGTGGATTGGGATATATAAACCAAGAGTTTACTCCAAGAAGCACTTTTACAGATGGTAGCTATCTGAAAACTGAAAAGAGGGAAGCTTCCTTATGATGCTACAGCTCCAATAATCTGAAAATCCACAAAACATCCATAGAGTATATATAATAATAAAAAAAATATTAAAGAAGCAAATTCCTTTTACTACATTGTTTATAATTGTATAAGTAAACAAGCAGTCATCATCATCATCGTTTAAAGTCCGTTTTCTATGCTGGCAAAGGTTGGATGATTTGTGAGCTGTCCAGGCGCTAATTGTTTGTTTTGGCATGATTTCTATGGCTGGATGCCCTTCCTAATGCCAATCACTTTACAGAGTACGTTGGGTGCATTTACATGGCACCAGCATGAGTGCATTTTACATGGCACCGGAACCTGCAAAACAAAGACCTCTCAGCTGGCCATAAAAAACATACCTGTATGTATGGATGGCTGTGATTTTAATTAGCTTCACATTTCTCAAATACAGCAAATCACCACAAGTCCTGATCTCTTGTCATCTTCTCAGTGAAGCCCAATGTCTGAAAATTTTTTCACCACTTCGTCCCACGCCTTCTTGGGTCTACCACTTTCACATGTTCCCTCCATAATTAGTGATCGGCACTTCTTTATGTAGCCGTCTTCATCCATATATATCACATGACCACACCAGCGTAGTCTTCTCTCTTGCACACTACATCTAATGCCCAGATTTCCTCTTAAATCATTTACACTCTGTCGTATGTGCACACTGACATTACTCATCCAGCGGAGCATGCTGGCTTCATTTCTTTCAAGCCTTCGCATGTCCTCTGTTGTTATAGCCCATGTTTCACTGCCATGTAGCATAGCTGTACATACACAGGCATCATACAATCTGCCTTTCACTCTGAGGGAGAGGCCTTTTGTTATCAACAAAGGTAGAAGCTCTCTGAACTTTGCCCAGCACGTTCTTATTCTAGCAACTATGCTTTCAGAACTTCCTCTTCCACTGCTAACTTGGTCATCTAGGTAACAGAAGCTATCTACTACTTCTAAGGATCCCACTGAGCATTTAGTGCTTATTGTACCTGTACATTTGCCACACACAAAGACTAATTTCTCTGTTAACTTTCCTGTAATACTACTACACCTCTTATGTGTCCAAAGTTTACACTGGGTACAACATATGGAGTTTCTACCAACACTCTTCCTACATATTGAGCAGGGCCATCTCCCTGAAGGGACTTGTGATTTGTATGTTTTCCAACTTACTAGGACTTTGGTCGTCACTAAATTAACTCTAAGGCCCTTAGATTCCAGACATTGCTTCCACACCTGAAATTTTTTCTCTAGGTCAGGTAGTGATTCAGCTATAAGAATAAGGTCATCAGTGTAGAGGAGTTCTCAAGGGCAGCTAGTCTTAAATTCCTGTTATGGCCTGGAGGACTATGGTAAACAAGAGGGAGATGAGAACTGATCCTTAATGAACTCCTACTTGTATACTAAATTCATTACTAAACTCATTGCCAACTTTCACCTTACTGGTGGAATCCCTGTAATGGCTTGTACAGCTCTCACCAACCATCTATCCCTAACTTCTGCATTAACCACCAGATAAGGGAACGGGGGACCCTGTCAAAGGCTTTCTCCATGTCAACAAAAACCAAGTACAGAGGTTTATTTTTGGCTAAATACTTCTCCTGCAGTTACTTTACCAGGAATATAGCATCAGCCGTGCTTCTCCCAATCTGCATCTCATCTTTGGTTTTGTGCCTGGGAAGAAGCACGACTGATGCTATATTCCTGGTAAGGTAACTGCAGTAAAATGTGTAAACATGACTGTAGTTAAGAAGTTCACTTTACAACCATGTGGGTTGAATCCAAATGTGTGGCACATTGCCCCAGTGTCTTCTACTATAGCTGTGTGTTGACCAAAATCTTAGGAGTAGATTTGGTAGATGGAAACTGAAAGAAACCTGTCGTGTGTGTATGTGTGTGTGTGTGTGTGTGTGCATGCGCGCGCGTGTGCATATGAGTATGTGTTTCTAGTGCTTGCTTACATTTGTACTTCACCAATGCAAGCAGTGATATTGCTATCATCTCCCCTGTCAACAAATTGTCCACAGACTTTGTCCATTTGTAGATCTATGGTACAGGAGATCCCCTTCTTGCAAAGCAGATAACAGTTATCAACATGAAGGGCCTTTGGTTGTAAAACAATGCCCGAATAATTTATTCATTTAATCCATGGTTGCATAGACAAATGAACATAAAAATTAACAAATGCACATACATATCACTCAACATTAAAGCTAAATGAGTTGGAAACTCAATTTACTGATGACATTTAACTATATCATAACACCCATACATATGTCCGTGTGTGTGTGTGTGTGTGTGTGGTTCTACGTGAGTGAGTGCATGTGTATATATATATATATATATATATATGTGTGTGTGAGTTTTGTATGTGTGCAATGATTTGTTTCAGAACAGATATTAAATTGTTTCTATATGAATTAACTATATTTGCAGATATTTCACATAACCTATCACACCTTTCAAGATTATACGAAAAGCTAAAGAACTGCTCCGTCCATTCAGATTAGCTAATCCACCCTCCACTTCATCTTCCTGTCCGTCCATTCAGATTTGAACTCAGAAACATGAGGCCGTGAACTAAAGATGATAAAGCATAGTAATACCATGGTAAGATTGGTGTTAACATACTTAATATAGTGAAGTAAGAAGGTAAATGATTCAAATTACATCTACGGTAAGAAGAAAGGGTCATTAAACACTGAGTATCATAATGATTTAAAAGGACAACTGAAGCTGCTATCATACTTCCAGCATTAAACCTACATGCCATTGCAATTGCCCACATTATATAATTTATTTTAATTAAATGAAATTTTGGGGTTGTCTTCCTCATCTTTCTTGATCAGAATTAATCATTATGCTAATTATTCTTTCTTAACACTATGAATATAAATTGGATTAATAAAAATGTCTTGACTTACTACACTAAATATGTTAGTACTGACTGTAAATATTTGAATTTCTTGCAAAGTATGTTCCTGAGTATTTTTCCCTAGTCTCTCTTAAAAATATCTAAACTCACTGTCATGTTTATGAAATGAACTTAGACAATAGCTTATGGAGTTAACTTACTAGATTGGTTACGTGTTCAAAAACCTTACTACAGTCACAATAAGACATAATATGAAGGAGTTTTCAAGCCAAAGATAAGAGTGTCTTAAACATGAGAGCCTTTGAGTCAATGAAAGAAGTGCTCAAACCAACAAAGGACCTATACATAATTGCTTGTCTTGCTACATATAGTAGCCAAACCTTCCTCAGTGTGTCCTAGATGCATTCTGTCTAAAACAAGACTGGATGGTCATGGCTAAACTTTCATTTTAAGTCTGCCTGATCAGGACAGAACTGAAACGCTTCAATCTGCCTGACTGCTGTAAAAAAAACCAATGCTGTTCAACTATAAAGCATGGAAAATGGATGGAAAAAAGTATAAACAACAAAAGCTTATTAACTTATGCATTTTATAACATTGTACATTTATGGTGCCTGAGAGGGGAAAAAAGAAGAGTTTAAGGAAAGAGAAGAGTCTGTCACTACCAACACTAACACCAATAACAACAATTAAGACAATCAATAACAAATAATTTGACTTGTTAAACATGTAATCATTGATTTTTGCTCCAAGATTGGCTTCATCAGTCATGAGAGAAGTCATTGACAGGGAAGATAGGGAGACATCATCATCTATCAAGAAAGAGGAGAAGGAAGAGAAACTTGCACAAGTGGGTGTGAACATATGCACATGAGCATGTGGATGCATATATAGAACAGGTATAAAAGCAATTAACATACATATGCACTTAAAAACTATGAGCTAACAATGGAGCTTTTTACATGGTTGCTTAACTGGCTAGAAATAGTAGACAAATCACTTTCATAACACATTCCACTGTATTAAAAAAGGAAAGGATATATTGGTTAATGTAAATGAAGACACCCCATGAAAAAAATGGAGCAGTCACAGTAAATTTCAACCTTTTATTTATTCACACTACACTGAAAAGGGTGCTAAAAGTGTTGCAGTACATCATCAGCTTTTTACATAAAAAATAGGAACATTTGTATAAAAATATGAGCTATGTATATAAAAATATGAGTTTTTTTAAAAAATAGATATGGGTGCACACATTGCACAAAAGTATACATATGCACCTGTATGTTGCATTAAAAACATTTGAGTTTTCTAAATATCTGACATTTTCTAACTTTTCTCAGAAACTTGCAGAACACCTGCAGATCATATATGGCACATTTCTGAGTTGTGGTATGATGGTTGAAAACATTTGGTCTATTCTATAACTGAATCACTTTGATCATAGATCTCCTTTATCAGTGCTGACATGGAGCTCAACAACTAACCAAACTGTAAAAACATCAACTTCAGTAAGGAGTAATTAGAAATCTAACTTACCTTGAAACATCTGAGCATACTGAGGAAATCCTGTATAACGTAACCATTTGCAGGCCTCTTTGGCTTCAATTTCTGCAAATAGAAAGAAAATTGAAAATTTCTATGAGTGACAAAGGCAAAAGAAAAAGTAAACAGAAAAGAATAAAGAAAAAAACACAACAGTAACATAAACAGAACAATATAGAACAAGTTATTGAAGGAGCCTCTGAGTGTTCACTCAAATTGCATAGGATGTACTGAATAATGTAGCTTGAGGTATACTATACTCGCCCCCCCCCCAATAGAATTGGATGATGATCCCACTGCCATCCCCGTTGTTCCCAATGTCATCACTATCATCATTCACTGGATGAAGTACATGTCTACAACTCACTCTCCAAATGAAAAACTTTTGCTAGACGAAATAGAGTTTTTACCAAAAATACTCATTCAGATAACTTGTCTTCCCCAAAAAGGCCTCTGTCAGTCAAGGCTGGCCATGCATCTGCAGGCTTGGGTGAGATATTTTGATGAAGACTGACAGTTGCCCATGCATGCAAGTCTCCTCTCTATAACACTGGAGTTAATCCAAGGGAAAGGCTGCTAACTTGGGCCAATTCAGCTTAGCACGAGTATCATCATAGGCATTACTGTCAGAACACAAAGAGTCAGAAAGATACCATGAAGCATATTCTTAACTCTCTAATGATTCTGCCAATCCACTGCTCCAGATTGATACTTTTTTGTTGAACCCAAAAGGATAAAAAGCAAAGTTGACCTCGACTGAATTTGAACTCAGAGCACAGAGAGTTAGAACAAATATTGCAAGGAATTCTATCTAATGATCTAATGACTCTTCAACCCTACTGGGTTGACAAAAGTAAAACATAAGGGTTGTTTTTGTATTTTCATATCACCAACATACAAAAAACCAAACATATTGAATGCTATGTGCACAAACAGATAAAAGGAAAAAAAGATTTAAGAGAAAAATAATAACGCTATAAAAATGTGAGGTGGGATAGACTTCCTGTGAAGAACTCATATCTTATGAAGGAGAGCTAATACCATCTAAGGAGGAACCAGCCACCTCTCTGGTTCACAGCTCTTCACAATAAACAAATTAAGTGTACTAAGACACTTATATGATATACACAAAGAATTTCCAAGCAAAGTATGGATCAAGAAAGAAATGGGATCACATTTCAAACACCATAAAAAAAGAAAACTAATACAAACTGCAGACAAATTTTACAAAGTGTTATAATTCAACAATCCAGAGGAAGCAGGTTTTTACTTGCCCACAATAACCTTCATGGAAGATTTTGAGATCATTAATCATGAAAGCAGTGGAGAAAAAACTTAATCAGGAATGTAGGGTACCCTGTTCAACACAAGTAGCCATTTAATTTTTATATTGATATCTTATTTTAATTACTGTGCTTTATTATATTTCTTTTATTTATTCCATGTAAATATTTGTAAAGCTTTTTACTTTGATCCATTATATATTGTATAATGTCTTTCACCCTTGCCCTCATCTTTGTATAACTTCTCTGTACCACCCCATGATTTTGCAAAAACCCTGTTTAATTTTTCTTTGTATCTCTTTGAGCCCTTGTGACTAATAAAAAAAAGAGTC
Organism: Octopus rubescens; assembly: GCA_027564515.1. Taxonomy (NCBI): domain Eukaryota; kingdom Metazoa; phylum Mollusca; class Cephalopoda; order Octopoda; family Octopodidae; genus Octopus; species Octopus rubescens. Next base: position 22,763,198 of record JAOPUL010002510.1, read on the forward strand.
TGGTTTGGTTTGGTTCAGACCTCCAGGTGATAGGAACTGGGAAAAAGTCATGAGCAGAGTGGCCAATCTCACACAGAAATGGGCTGAGAGGAAGCTGTCATTGAAAGAATGGGGGGATGTAGCAAATGCATACACTCCTTGGTGGATGTACAATTGATTGACTGCTGTACCTTATCCCAAGAAAACTGACTAGATTGGAGCGCTTCCTTTTCCAATTCTTATGGAAGGGTCAGGTTCTGCTGTTTAGGAAATCCCTCTGCTGTCAACAACCACTCTGTTGTGGTCTTGGGATGCTGTCTTTGATGATACATCAGCATGTGCTGAAGCTGATGCACCTGCAGGAATGTCTAGGTTACTGTGATAGGGTCAATGACGATGAAAAATGAAGGTGAATCATCTTTCATGCGATGTGTCTTTCCACAGCTCATCTCCTTCACTGAGCTGTAGTCATGGATCAAGTGTAGACCAAAAGTGGGTGTTTGGCATCTAGAATGTTGCCAGGTGCACACATCATTGAACCTGCTGAATAAAGCCATTTGTAGGAAATCAACTCAAGATTTCTCTAGGGGGTTAGTTGAGGGTATGAGCATTGATGCTTACCTGAGATTGACTCTGGGCATTGATGAGAACAGTCTGAGGGGTCTCTTCTGGGGGGGGGGGGCTTTCAGGTTGGAAACTACAGACAACTTCCAAAAGTCCTTGGCATGGCATTACCTATTCAAAACAAGCTCTTTAAACATGGAAGTGCCAACAGCTGAATCTGTCCAAGATGCATGCAGGGGGATAAAGTCATCTTGCATGTAATCGTTCAGTGTCCATGCATTAGTAACCTGTGGGCTTGTGTTGAGCAGTTCCTGTCTCATGTAAGACGAACCCAGCTGTCCGCTGAGTGTATAGTGAAGATCAACACATCACCTTCCTTTCTCTGCTTAATGGCTGTGGCAAAGGGAGCTATGTGGTGGACCTGTCTGAAAGGTTTGAAGAAAGGCAATTTCCTGTCTGGCCAAGTTCTCATCAATTTCTTTGAGTATCATTTGAAGGGGAAGGTGAGGGTAGAGAGACAGGTGCTGCCTTTTAGTGTGTTTATCTGAATGGGCATACACTGAGTATGCTTTTCTAAGTAGGAGAGAACCTGCAAGGCCAACATCCACCAGATGTTCTACCATCTCCAGATGGCCTTGGAGTCAATTACATTAAACCCAGTGCTTGACAGGTACTTATTTTACTGACTCTGAAAGATTTGAATGTCATAGTTAAAATTAGCAACGAAAGTCAAACGTTCATGGCTAAGTAAAATTTACAACTGAATTCCTTCAGTGATTAACTGACACCAACATTTTGCTGGCATTGCAAAAGTGTTGCATGAAAGTTACCAATGTATTTCAGAAAAATATCTTCATTTCAACAAAATATTTCCTTATCTGCTTTTTTGTAGCCTTTAGGCACAATAAAAATATAAGATAACTATTAACCAGAATCTGTAATGGAAATAAAAATTGCAATGACGTTTCTGAATGCTGTAGCCTGAAAAACAGCTGCAACTGAGATAAGCCCTGTTCAATGTACAACAGCATGAACCAAGTCAACTCCATCACAAATTATAACAGAAATGTTATGAGTTACATAATAAGGATTTCCATTTGGTGTATGTAATGAAAAGCACCAAACATAACTTGATTTATGCTGGTTGCACAACAAGAAAATTAAATCAAAGATTCAAAGGGCATAGACATGACATCAGGCACAATAACAGTAGTTGAATGGAACTTGCTGAACATTTTACATCAAACAGCTGTAAAATTGAAGAACACTTGAAAAGTACACATTTTCAGAAAATATTCCATCTCCACTGCATTTTCAGTCTTCAAAACACAAGGATAAATATATTTGTGAATAACTAACACCACATCCTGGAGGAGTGAACAAAATGACAGGAGAATTCCATCACAATTATACAAAACTTTTTGACTAAGCGGTCTCTTTCCTGTTTTCTATTTACTTTCTTTTTCTTTTTCTTTTTCCTTGTTATCAGTTATGAAAAAGCAAAAATGGATATCATTTTGCCTAAAAAGGAGTGCAGGATATTCCAGTAGAAATTTTGAATTACTGTATTTCTGCGTATTTTTCATTTTTCATTTAGAACCCGAGGAAGACAGACATACTGTTGAAATATTGTTCAATTCAGTAAACAGAGTCAATCTCTGTTTATTACAAATTGTATCACACTCTTCTTATTGTGTGTAGTAGTAGTGATGATGATGATGATGATGATGAGGAGGAGGAGGAGGAGGAGGAGAAGAAGAAGAAGAAGAAGAAGAAGAAGAAGAAGAAGAAGAAGAACAGGGACGTTTAACAAAGAACACTAGGGACATTTAACGAAGAACACCAGAGATATTTAAGTGGTCAGAACGATGAAACAGTTGCTCTGAAATCTATCCGACAACATTGGGAATAAAAACAACAAATGAAACCTAAAAAGCACTGACAAAATGTTCGACCATAACTGATTAAGTAATACTCATTAAAATTTATTTTTATTTTCCACATTAAATGATGTATTATAAATGTTTACAATCTCCAACATTCTCACAGCAGATGCAAACACAATCGCCAGAGCACAGTTCATATCAACAACAGACTGCCTTCGTTCCCTTGTCATTACACATAATAAATGAAGAAAAATTGAAATAATACATGTATTATTCAGCCTAAAGATAACAAACAAGAAGTGTGTACTGTAAACTTATTACTCAAAAAGTAAAAAATTACATGTGAAATCTCTATAACACCAGAAATGAGCAAACTGGTGCCTACAAAAATGATGACAATGTAAATAAAGGGCCAGATATTACTCCTCACATCTCACAAATAAAATCAAAACAACGTAAGTGGACGTGAGAGGAATATATTTCTATCCTACATGCTTATTTTACAGTAGTACTCTACCCACAAAACAAAAATACAACAGCATAGTCATATAAAGTCTGGAAGAAAAATAACCCAGATCTGCATATATCAATACACCCCAGTAAACTAGTTAACATAAGGAGATACATTCTCAAAGCGAAAAATATATCAGAAATTGAAATAGAGCATTTAAACAAAAAGTACATCACGAAAACACAAATAGTAACCAACATGAAGATAGACACAACACATGCAACAAAAACAAAATAACAAATCATAACAAACTCAAACGCTAGGACTGCTCAATGATGACCAGAATACACCAAACCAGAACAACACAAACAAGAATATAAATGGGAAGGAATGTGGAGCAAACCAAAAAACTGGAAACAATGAAATCGGAAACCATGATGCTGATACTTTAAAACTGAGAAAAATCAAAGAATTAAAAGCTATGAAGAACTTAGTGTGAACCCCCTAATGTACCTCCCTAAATTAAGACTTAATAATAAGACAACAGCAATAATTTTAAAAAAACCCATAAATTTGGCTATCACAACAGAAGCAAATGTCAATATGATCAGGCTAAATAAAATAATATATGTGGCAGCTTCTGTGGCCACAAAGGAAAGTGGATAATTCCTCCAAATAGGAGTATCAAAACATAAACAAATGATATGGAAGACTAATATCCAGAAAAATAAAAATAAAGAAAGGATTTGTCAATCCTTAATGAAATTAGAAACCAAATAATACTACTAAACAACAAGAAAGAAAAATACAACAGAAATATAAAATAACAAAACAAGATGTACCTGAGACAAAAGAACATCTAAAGCAAGATATCCTTGCTAAAGCACAAAAAATCTGTCAGCATTAAAAACACCAACAATTCTTTGAACAAAACAAGCAGTTTTAACTCCAATCCAAAATGATGCTACCAAGAACTTGGTAAAAATAAAATAGAAATCAATGCAGTGCCAGCAGCAAGAGAAATAGAAGAAATTTTGAAAAGAAGTATGGGTAGCAAAGGAATTACCTCAAAACAGATTAATTAAAACAACAAACACAGCACCTGAACAACTTTGGACACCCATAACAACAGAAGAGGTAACACAGGTAGTGCAAAAATTAAATAGCTGGAGGGCACCAGAACACAAGATTCCCAACTTCTGGCTAAGTTATTTACGTTACTGGCAGAGAAGTTCAATGAGATGCTAATGAGACTAGAGACAATACCTGAAGGGCTCACAGAAGGGAAAAGATTAATTAAAACAACAACACTCTGCTGAAACTACAAACCTGTAACATAAGGAAATACATTTTCAAAATGAAAAAGATATCAGAAATTGAAATAGACCCTTTAAAAGAAAAAGTATATCACGAAAACACACATAGTGCCCAACATGAAAATAGACACAACACATGCAACAAAAACAAAGTAAATAACAATGCACAACAAACTCAAATGCTAGGACTGCTCAATGATGACTAGAAAATACCAAACCAGAAAAACACAAACAAGAATATAGACAGGAAGGAATGTGGAGCAAACCTACAACTTACAAGGCCTTATCTGCAATAATATCACAGAGAATGGGCAGACATCCAGAAGAAAACACCCCTTTTTCAGTCTAGCATTGACGCCTTTAACCGACATGCTAAACAGAAATGGATGTGGATACCACTGCTATTGTAAAACCATCAACCAGCTCTTGTATATGAATGATCTTAAGCTGTATGAGGCAAATGATAAACAACTGGAAACATTACTACACAGTACATGAATTTACCAAAGAAAGAAATATGTAATTTGGTTTTAAAAAATGTACCAAAGCAACCATGAAAAGAGGAAAACTACTTAAGAGTAACATTATCACACTAGATAAAGAAAATGATAAAAGAGAACTAGACCAAACCCAGACATACAAATACTCAGGAATCAATGAAATAGATACAGTACAACACACCCAAATGAAAGAAAAAATAAAGAAGGAATATTATAGATGAATTAGATTAATACTTAAAACAGAGCTCAATTTGAAAAATGAGATAATAGGCATCAATACTCTAGCTGTCCCAGTTATAAGTTACAGTTACAATATTCTTAACTGGACACTAAATGAACTAGCCAAACTAGACAGGAAAACAAGAAAAATAATGATGGAATACCACCCAACATCAGACAAAAGAAAGGTTATATATACAATGAATTGAAAGTGATAGAGGCCTTATACAACTAGATAACTATTATAAAATATGATTATAGAAATATCTAAGTGAGACCCAAGAAAAATTGATACATAGCCACAAAGCACGAGTAAAACAAAAAACAGTTTTCTGTCTTTAAGGAAACTGAAAAGTACAAGGAAGCGGTCATAATAACTGACAACTATTAAGAAAAAGAAGAAACATCAAAAACTGTAAAGCAACTAAAATTTAAGCTAAAACTGAAACTACAAAATACTATGATAACATGATGACAAGAAAAGCCCTCACATAGTAAATACTGGGATACGGTAAACAGAAAAGAAACAAAGTAAAATTCCAACACTGGTTGAGAAGTTCAGGTTTCAAAGCAGAGACTGAATAGTTTAAATTATGGCACAAGATCAAAGCCTCCTCACTAGAAATCACGAAAAACACATAATGAAGAAAACGACAATGAGTAACTGCAGAAAATGTGGTGATGGGGGAAGAAACAATAAATCAATATTGTCTCTGGTTGCCTAGAAGGAATACATCCACAGACATGACAAATTGGGGGTTATACACAGTGGAAGCTGTGCCAGCACTATGGAATGACAATAGGAAAAAGATGGTATAGGCATACCACAGAAAAGGTTTCAGAATTTCAGAAAAATGACAAAGCAACCATATTCAGGGATATTCCAATATACACAGATAGAGAGATCAAGGCTAATATGCCAGATATTATTGTCAAGGACCACCAAGAAAAGAAAATGCCTTCTAATCAACATATCAGTCCCAACAGATGACAATGTATCTCTAAAAGAAACAGAGAAACTCTTGAAATACAAAGGTCTGGAAATAGAGATAACCTGAATGTGGAGCCCAAAGACAGAAATAATCCTGTTAATAATAGGTGCACTAGGTATGGTTAAAAGACGTACAAATACATAACCAAAACACCAGGACTTATGAATGTATAACATATAGAAAATAGTACTGCTAGGCACCATGAATTTGTGTAATGATAATAATAATTTCTTTTATTAACCACCAGGCTGATATATATTGTGGAAAATATATATAATTGAATGATTAAAAAAGAAATGTATATATACATGGTATAAAAAATATTAATGAAAGAAATGAAATGTAAATTATATATGCTATACAGTATTAAAAAAATAATGATGATGCAATCCTCCTGATATAGGACTTCTAGAGCTAATCAAGGAACCCCCACCATCCAAGATCTCCCTGAACACCAAAAGTAAGTGTCCTCTCTAATTTTCACTCTCTGATCTACAAGCTTATACTTAAGAGTGAACCAATCTACTCTATTGTCTCCACTTTGGTGGCATCCAACTTCATGATAGTGACACTATCTGTATACGCTGACATGGGACTTTCAGTTCCCAGTTCAAAAGAGATGCCTCTCAACTGTTCCATCTTCTGCAGCAGTGGCTCAAGAGCCAGCATGTGCAGAAGAGATGGGAGCAGCAAGTTGTCATGACTACATTACATATATTTCTACAAAAAACAATTGTCATGAATTTAAACCTCTATTCATCTGTTATTCGTTTATATATGTATATCAGATTGTCCAGAAAGTTCTGAGTGATTTCAGGATTTGTGTCTTTAAGCCCTTCATGCAACAATCCTAATCTTAGTATGACTCATATTTCAGAATTACTTACAGTATTGAAGCCTATCAGCTAAGTTCCACATTAAAAATCAGTATATAATTTACTCCTTTCAGCCCTAATTGCCACTTAATGGTTTTCTTCTGAAAAAAAGGTGAAAATACTGTGGAAACGTGTAAAATCATTTGTGGAGTTTATTGGTGAAGATGCCGTAGGCTAATCAACTGTTTGAAGATGGTTTGCAAAATTTAGACGTGGTGAGTTCAGCTTAGAAGATGACAGTCGCTGTGGAAGACCTTCAACCTTAGATGACAATATTTTGAAAGCAACTATTGAAGAAAACTAAAATATTATGACTAGAAAACTTGCAGAGAATTTGGAAGTTTCCAAAAGTACCATTCACGAACACTTAGTGAAAACTGGGTATATTTCTTGCTATGATGTTTGGGTGCCTCACAAACTGTCAGAATAAAACCGCATGGACCAGTATTCCATCTGTGATATGCTTCTGAAATGCAATGAAAATAAGCCTTTCTTGAAACAACTGGTAACTGGAGAGGGAAGAAGGGATTATACAGGGTGGCCCAAAAGTAGGTTTACAGTTATTAAACTATCATTTATAGGCTTGAAGTTGCATAACTGTGTGTACTGGACTGATGAAAATCCCCATTTGACCATAGAGACTGAACTAAACAAACCTGGCGTTACAGTTTGGGGTGCATTATCAAGTGAAGGTGTCGTTGGGCCCGTTTTTTTTTAATGGAACTGTAAATGGGGAAAACTACCTGGACATGCTTCGTGAAGTAGTAGTGCCACAACTTCAAAACAAACCTAACTTTGATGAACTTTTCTTTGATGAACTCTCACAGTAACCTTGTGCTATTACTTGTTTCCAAAGTGGCAGTATCTTCTCTTTTAAATCTAAAATTGAAGAAGTTTTACATGTGACAATTGTCTTTTTGACATGATATAATATCTAATATATTAAAACAAAGAATGTGTGTGTGTCTGTCTGTTACATTCCAGCGCCAAAACCGCTCCACCGATTTTTTCAAATTTTACACACACATTACTCATGTTTACGGGCAGGTTTTAAGTACAAAATGGTTTCAAAGTTTAACCGTGTAAAAGCGGAAAACCATGTAAAACAGGTATTTTTACCACTCTTTCCCCTCTTACTCCTACAATTTTCCACCAGTTTTCTTCAAACTTCACATGTATGATAAGTGTGCTTGCAGAATCCCAATGACATTATGATGGGCCTATTTTCCAAAAATGACCAATATTTAATGGCTTCAAAAAGGAATTAACCATACCAGGAAAGTAAGCGTGTTT
>JAOPUL010002510.1:22830791-22840791 GCA_027564515.1 Octopus rubescens
ACTGTCCAGATTTAATCTGTCCCTGAGTACCTCAGATCTAAGTCTGTCTTTAAGGCTTACATTACACATCCACCGTAATATTTTAGCTGATTATCCCATCGTTGCCAGGTAATTTTCACAATAGAATGTCTTGGCAGACTTTTGGAATAGCACACCCACATAAGTTAGATTTTTTAGATTTTTCTCCATTTTGACAGGAATCTTTTCATCACACCCTCGCAAATGATGTAGGGAAGCTTTTTATGACAAAACCTATTTGGAAATTTATGAATCCTCCTCCCCACCTTCCAGACCGATTTTGTCCAATTTTTCTTTGCACTGCATGCTTAAAAACAATGAGAGATGCCTTTGTGGTAATTAAAAAAAAACATTTTTGAAAATTAATGAATTTTTTCCTGAGTGTGTGGGGGGGGGGGGGAACCACTCAGTACCAATTTTGGCCAATTTTTTTTTTTTTGCATTATGCACTTAGGTTTTAAAAAAATGGAGGAAATTGGGTCACCATTACAACCCTTCATTTTCAAACAGAAAATGAAACGTAATTTAAAAGCAATAGTGAAATGCAAGTCATATTAGACAACTCATCAGACAGAAAGGAAATTTGCAAATACAAAGATTTACTTGGACAAATCAGTGAAATGAGATTTTAATATTATACATATATACAAACACACACACACACACACACACACACACACATACATAAAGAGACATATATAAACAAACATACAACTGCATATGAATATACATCAGTACAAATACAGACATATATATATATATACATATATACATATACACATATATATATATATATACACATACATACACACACACATATATACACACACAAACATACATACATATACACACGCATAAATTTTTACACACTCGTAGATATACAAATACACATACACATATATACATAAAGAGACATATATAAAACAAAACATACAACTACAATTAACACACACACACACATGCAAAATACGACCAGTCAATGAAGATATATATAAAAAATAAATAAAAATGAGATGGAAATTAGGACAGTATGACACTAGCAACAACAAAAACATAAAACGCCAAAACAACCACAGTACCTACATCAACAATAACAACAACAGGAATAACAACAATGGCAATGATAATAACAACAACAACAACAACAGCAGCAATGACAACGATAACCACAACATCCCCCACACCAACAACAATAACTACAACCACAACAACATCACCCACACCACAACCACCACTAACACCAATAACAATACAGACATCTCAAACCTCCACAACCACAATACCTACAACGACAACAACAGTAACAGCAACATCAACAACAACACCAGCAACAATCACAACGCTGGTATCCATAACAACAACAACAACCACAACAATAGTAACACTAATAACACCCTAGACTCTGTCTTCTGTCATCCCAACGACAAATTCTATGACATGACGCGGATTTACCTCACAAACTTACCTTTCAACAAAAGGGTATGTATCCCTCCACACATGAGCAGTGAGACAGAAGCTAAGATTTCTTTAGCTAAAAGTAAACTTGGACACATTTTGGACCGATACAAAACCATTAAAACACATAATGCCCACCAACTCAGCTCAAAGGTTGCTAAAGGCCTACAAAAACTAAAACAGCGTGTTAGGAACAGGGAATTAGTGTGCCTTCCTACAGACAAATCTGGCAGAATGTTGGTAGTCTACAGAACTATGTTCAGACCATGCAACAACACATCAGTAACATGAGAGAGATTGCACCACAAGAACATAAAAGAGAAGAAAAACTTCTCAATACACACATGGGAATATGGTGCAACATACTCCAACCCAGAAAACAGACTGCACAAAATTTCAAAGCATCCAACAATGATGTTCCTACACTGTACGGGTTATGGAATGATCATAAACCCTTCATAGACCCTGTTATGGGGACCCTAATCCAGCCAGTTTGCAGAGCCAATATCTCCAGCAATTATAGGCTGTCCTACTTCCTCTCATGAGTATTGTGACTACTCATTGAGATGTCCTCAGATATCTGTGTGAGCACAGAAGACCTCCTCAGTAGAATCAGTAGATGTACCTGCTCCAACGACATCACAAGTTGTATGGTAGGTAGTATGCATGTGGTTTCACTCTATCCATCTATTGAGATAGATTTTGCTGTTGAAAAATGCATCGAGATAATCTGTGAGAGTGAAGTAGAGTTCCGTGAAGTTTACACGAGGGAACTAGGCCTCCTCCTAAAACTGACATATGACAGTATTTACCTAGATAACCATTACCTAAGTAGATTCTGAACAGGGAAGACCACCCACCATCACCTCAGCAGTGAAAAAGAGCACCACAGAATGTTGGAGTAGCTGGACCATACCCATTCAGGATCCAGAGAACAGCAATCAGCGAAAAGGATGATTGTGCACGCTATAAGTGCTAGTGTGAAAACCACATAGTAAAGTTCAACAAGAAACAATATATGCATTGGTGTTGGTGTGGCTGGGGATGTGGTCAGCCTCTTCATGACCTGGTGGGATAGAAGACTCAGACAACAATCCCTAGATGAACAATCTATAACGGTATTATTATACTGTAGGTATGTAGACGATATCAATAGTCTGGTTAGGGCAACCACATGTAACTGTACCGAGGAAGCCAAGAGGAGTACGATGGAAGGCATCCAGCACATAGCTAACTTCATCCACCAAAGGTAACTATAAATTACCCTACTAGGTACCCTAACAATAGACTCCCAGTCCTTGATACAGAACTTTGGTTAGAGACCATAGACAGCAAGGTATAGCTCTTCCACTCCTATTATATGAAACTCACCGCTTCCAAATACGTTGTTCACAAGAATTCAGCCTTGTTACACAATATGAAAATTAGCAGACTTAGGATAATGAACAATGTGTCCCACCTATGCAAACCCTATGAAAACAAGGAGACATGCACAGGACTTCATGCATCGCATGCAATTCTCTGGGTATGACCAGAAAGATAGGATTCGTGTATACAGAGGGAAATTAGATAACATCATATGTAATGATGCTGATGGTACCTGCCCTAGATACCAAAGTAAAGACTGGAATAGTATACAGAAGATTTGTGACAAAACAGAGTGAACACATGATACAAGGCTGATAAATATCAAGGAGTGATGTTTGTAGAAGCCACACCTCATGGGGAATTAGCCCGTAGGTTTAGGAAGGTTCTGAAGGACAACAAACTCAACATTAAGATCATTGAGAAACCAGGGAGCTCCATCAGATCCCAATTATGTAGGATATACCCCTTTGAAAATACCATATGCACAGTGTGGTATGTAACTTTAATCCCAGTATTAACTGTAAGACTAGGAATCTTGTCTACTGCATAAGGTGCATGGAAGGAGTTTGTAAGGACAGAAACACAGCATACATTGGGGAGACCTCTAGTGGAGAGGCTAAACGAAATGACAAGAAACAGTCATCCATACTCTATCAACATGCCAAAGACCAACATGGTGGCACACTAGGCTAAATTAACAACCGCATTTTATCCAAACGCCCAAAGAACCTTTCACTTAGACAAACACAAGAGTATGTTCTCATAAATGAAACATTACTTGTACTGAATAAGCAGTGTACGTACATAGGTACATTCAAGTAAACAAGCATGTAGACAGGTACATAGATAAGATCATACATAAACACATAAATAGATAGATAAATAAGTAAATAGATAGGTAGGTAAGTAGATATGTATTTAGGTGGTTAGGTTAGTTATATAGATTGTTGATTAGTTAGTTAATTAGGTAGGTAGATAGGCAAGTAAATAAGAAAGTAGGTAAGTAAATAGGTAGTACGGACAGACATGCACATGCACACATGCTCAAGTATACCCTTTAGCATTCAGATTTCTTTATCAAATGTCAAGCTATTTATTCACAGCATTTTGAATTAATCATCTATTATCTTAAAGGTTCAAGATTTCGAATAATGTCATTATTTACTTTTAGAATGACATTGTATGGTAGGTATGAGAGGTCAAATCTGGCTGGTTTGAACTTAAAACAGATAGAATATTCAGGCCAGATATGGCCGGATTAAATGCTAAAGGGTTAAAGCATATGTGCACATACACACACACCATGTACATGCACGTACACAAACATACATGCACAGGCACGCACATATATGTATATACACAAAGCATACACATACAATGCACACGTACACACAGACATATACAGGCACACACACATACATGCATAAACTCACACACATGCACACACAAAAGCAGATGTACACACACACATACATATATGCACGCACACACAGACACAAGAATACACACGCACACAGAATAATACATACATACATACATACATGCGCACACACGAACGCAACAAGGCCTGGTCATTGAAAAGGTTGCAAATAGCGATGAAAGAGCTTTGACAAATAAACAAACAACAACACAAATGGTGGACTGTTTAACCAAAAAGTTAAACAAATGATCAATTAGCTGGATAGATATTTAATCAATATTTAACCAATTGACTAATAATAAAGGAGTGGAATTGAACCAGTGCATGTGTTATTTATCTTGGCGTTATGACTCTCCCTAGACACAACAAATTTTGTTTCAACACACGGATTCACATAAAGAATCTTGCAAACCAAATACAAAAACGAAGTAGAAAAGTTATTGATTTTCATAAAATGGAAAAGATAAATGGAAGAGAAAAAGTTTCTAGATTATGTTCATTGCAAAAAAGAAAACTGCTAAAAGCTAATTAAGTTGAAACCTATTTTATGTGTTCATTTTGTAAGTGCCATTGTGTAAAGGATGCTTTGGACAATTTCATGATAGAAATATAGCATAATTATGTTTTCTAGTTTGATAGAAAAGCACTTATGTATTCCTTTCATTTTATTACAAATAATGTGTGAAAACGAGAAATATTTATTAATTTTAGTATGTTACACACCTGTATTCACCTCTGTCTCACCTATTAATGAGTTTTTTTTTTTTTCTTAGAGACATTCTGTTATGTAAATGTACTCATTAAAGTGTGTAAGAGTACACTGCCAATAGTATATTGACTAGTAAAAGAGTTTTGTACTTTATTTTCAATGAAAATGTTTGAATGAAATATAGAGAAAGAATAAAATCTTGTGCTGATTATACCTGTATTTCAATTAATTCAAATTAATGAATCTGATCTTGAAAAATGGTAAAATTGTTGGAGGTTGACATCTAGGATAATTTTAGTGACAAATCAAACAGATAAGACACATTAAAAGTTTCAATTTTAGTGTTTATCCATTAAGTTATTACTTTTATAGTTGTTAATTAATTTTAACTGCCTATAGAAGATGTCAACCAAAAAGATCAGGTAAAATTACATAACTGTATATCACTGGTATTTAAGCACCTACTGACAAACTTTTCTAGTCTGTACGTAAAAAATTAACAAACTTACAAACAAATATTGTGGTTACCTCTCTTGGGCCTTATTAATTCAAAATAATGTGAACAAATAAAAGCATTACATCTGACAGAGTAATCTCAATGCTAAAGGGCTAAAAGAATTGGTGAAATTGATGCTTTCTATGTCGAATTGGAGAAAGTAAGTGTTAGATTTATTACCTAAGTTCATAAACCAGTTTAGTACCTCATCTATATTTTTACAAAGTGCAGATTTAAAGTATTTTTCATTTTAGGTAAGATTCTGGGGTTTTTTAAAACTTAATCTACCTATATCAGACTTAGATGGACAGTACTTTTTTTTAAGCATGGTACGTACTCTATTGGTTTCTTTTGCCAAACCACTAAGTTAGGAGATGTAAACACACTAACACCAGTTGTCAAGCACAAAGGCACACAGACAGACAGACAGACAGACAGACAGACAGACAGACAGACAGACAGACAGACAGATAGATAGGCAGGCAGATAGATATATATACACAAGCTTCCATACACATATATAAACTTAAAATGATGTATAAAAAAATTAAGAAATTGTTATGGTTTCCCATCATAGTTTTTAAATGTTCTTAATATTTTATGGCTGCAATTCACCAATAGTTTGTTTCTCTTATTTATTAAGTGAGATTTTTGTCAGTAATATTTCAACTGCTATGCATGAACATAATTGGCACTCATGTCTTTCACTTCCATATAGTTTTGCAGCGATTAAAATCAAAACATGCCAAAGGTCCTTCTCAATCATAAGACTGATTTCTTGGATTCTGTGGTGTATATATTCCCCCACTAGACAGGATACCAATCCATCGCAAGATTACTCAATTTTGCCAGCTGAGTGGACTGGAACAACATGAAATGAAGCGTTTTGCTCAAGAACATAACGCATCACTTGGTCTAGGAATTGCAATCACAAGTGCAACACCCTAACCACTAAGGCATGCACCACTACAGAGCTTAAAATACCCCAATTTTAAAATTGATACCTTTGGATTAAGATTCCATATATATTCCAAAAGAGATGCTGAGTGTTTTAATTAGCAAAGTGAATGTGATGAATATCTGGTTTTTAAAGAATTTAATGTAGATCATTTTGGGTAGTGACACTGCATCTATAAATTACATTTTAACTAAGGCAATATCCCTTTAGTGGACATTGATTAGTACATCTAAAATTACAGTTATTCTCATCAGTATTATTCGTAATGTTAAGTTTGTAGGCAATAATTTTAGGTTTTCACTGAGGAAGCTGAAATTTTTCATAGTGGCAGATACCAAATAAGAAATTGGTGTACATATGTATCTTGAGGAACTTGGTATCCTCAATATCTTCTGATGAAGATGCCTTTATGAGGGCTGCTGGATATTATGAGGCACTAAGAAATAGTGAGTTCTCTGATAAAAGTTAAATACATAAAAGCACTGAGAATACACAACATAAGAATAGTATTAGGAAAAGGAATATTTAATCAAGCAATAAAAATATATATGGCTAGGCAATTCCTTTATCAAATAGACTACCATTTTCTGTCAGCACATAAGATATTAAATAGGAATGATGTTAAGGTTAGTTATTCAGCTAGTAAGAATTTTGAGTCTTATAATGCTGCAAAGCTGAATGAAAAACCTATACAAACAGCTGTCTAACATGCAACTTCAGAATTTGTGAGAAGTGCCTACTTGATGGTAACTGTTTGACTAAGCTGATAATATATAGAACTAAAGTAGAACCAAACAACAGAGATGAACCTAAAATATATATTGGAGCAACTGAATTGATATTAAAAAAGCAATTCTATAAACACAAACATTCATTTGTCAGCCCTAATAAAAAATGCATTATCATCTTGTTGAAATTTATATGATTCTTATGTGAGACAAGTCCTCATGAATTGATCAATTGTAGATAAGGCACAACTATAAAGAAATGCAGTGTGATCTTTGTTCCAAGGCAGTAATGGTTTGAACAAAAGAATGAGATGTGTATGCATACCTTGTATGCACAGAACAAAGTAAGTACCAGCTTCCTTGAATTTTATCCTGGTTCAGGAAATAAAAACATTAGTTTCAAAATGCTTAAATACACACACACATACACACATACATGCACACACACACATTGTTTTTAATGCAATGTCATGAGGACAATTCTTAGAGTGACTTCCCTTGTATAAGGATTAAAACATTTAAAATATTCTTATGAGGGTTAGAAATTAAATGAAATGAAAAATGAGCTTGAAATAATTGTTTTTGTATATGTTACTAGCACAATTTAAAAAAAAAAAAAGATAAGCATTTTCTTTATAACTTTCAAATAATATTTCAAAACATATTTAAACAACAGATAACAAACTCAGATTACCAGTTGAATGATTGGAAACATACAAATCGGAGTACTGGAATTATGAGCCTTTCAATTATAATGTATTAAAGAATACTCTACATTTACGTATTGAGTTCTCCAACACACACAAGCATGAGCATATTCATGAAACATATAACCTAATGAACATACTTAAAACTGTCAGACATGCACTCTTTAACCATTCATTAGTGGTAATGAAAACCAATTGGTGAAAGTTTTGCCAAGGACAATTATCTCAATAATAATAACAGCATATTGTCACTACATGTATCTTCTTTTGACCATCTAATTAAACAATTTATAAATAAATAAATATTCATTGCACATATTTGATCCCCTTCTGTATAATCAGTTGCCCCACTCCTTGGAACCACTTCCTTTTAACATCCACCCTTGCTTTAACTATCATTCCTTCCCACTTTATTTTCCATCAATCACCCTTTTTCTGTGTCTCCAGTTACCTCTCCCTGAGCTACATCCTTTGACTGCTATATATCTTTAACACCCTCTCATATCTGCTACTGACAGTACCCCCCCCCCCCCCGCCAGCTTTGTCTTCCACTCACTATATCTGCCTCTATGTACTTCTGGCCACCATCTCTGTCACTGTATGTCTCCCCCAACCGTCCACCCTGCACATTATCTCACTATTTCTCATCTATCTACAGGTTTATTACATTGCTGCTCTCCATCCTTTCTGTACTGCCACTTACTGCCTCTTCTTTTCTGAGTCACTCCTATTTCCTTCACCCACTATACACTGATAATTACCATCAACCACACCTTTGCCCTTATTCGACATTCACTACATTTCCCTTTACCCCAATCTCTAACCATCTGTGACTCTCCTCTCACTCTCACAAACTTAGCCACCACCTTTACTGATCCTGTGTTCCTATTTTCTATTATACTCACCTTCTTGTGCTTTGAGAATATGCCCAGATTCATCACCACCATCATTTTTATCTCTCTTTCCAGCTACTTTCACCCACCCTAATATAATGTGGGGTAGCCATGTTATCTCCTCTGTAGCAAGACACCAGTTTCCGTTCTCTTGTCATATTGTAGCCTCTCAACACCTTGTATAAAGCCACCTCCCACTCTACTGCATCCCCACTCAGTTGAGAGTCTTCTTCCTTGTCTTGCAAGTTTCTTCATGACATTACTAGTGCCAATGCTATGAAAAAAGTACCTAGTACATACTGTAAAGTCGTTGGCATTAGGAAGGGCATCTAACCTTAGGAATCATGCTAAAGCAGACACTGGACTTCAATGCAGTTCTCTGGTTTGTTGGATCCTGTTGAACCATCGAACCCATGCTAGCATGAAAGATGGCTATTAAATGATGATGATGATGATGATGATGATAATGATGATGATGAAGATGATGGAAACCCACATCATCCTTAATCTGAGTTCAAATTCCACTCAGGCTTTCATTACATTTAACTATTTTTTAGTCAATTGCTGTTGTTGTTTAGCCCCAGGTTAACCTAGATGAAGAACACCTATGATTAAAGAAATTCCAGTTATGACTATTTTGTCTTTTTTTCCTATATGCAGGAAACCCAAGGCCACATTATCCAATGTCTCTTTTTCTGTGATAGTGGAGTGTGATTTGAATGAGATTTGACTGCTATTTCTAGCAAGTAGAACGTCCACATAGAGGTTTCTTTACTTTTTCCTGTTGCAGATCTAAGAAAAACTAAGAGTACATCTATGTTCCCTGAAGTGAGTCTTTTGGGAGTGTAAGATTGAATTTGTTTGTGCTACATCAGTTTTGATTTGTTTTATTTACTACGTCAGCTATTTGTTGTGTAGAATATATATATAGTGAATCATGTTATTTTTTTGTGAAGTAGAGATCATGTTTAATGAGTACTATGTGAGTTGTGTTGTGTTTTACAGTTGGCTGATGATTGTGCCAGGTAAGTATATGTGCTGTGTGAGTTGTATTATTATTATTATTAGGTGTCACATGTATAGAATATGAGTTGTTGGAGAAATGTAGGATGTAGTATACTATCAGGTGTTTGAAGCATGCTATTTGATTGGGTAGTGATGATGCAGAATTATGCCTTTCTATAAGTAGGTGGTATGTAGCATTTATTATTATTACTATTATTGGCAAAGTTGGCAAAACTGTTAGAA
>JAOPUL010002510.1:22959146-22966646 GCA_027564515.1 Octopus rubescens
ACATACATACATACATACATACATACATACATACATACATACATACATACATACATACATACATACATACATAATTGCATCACAATATAAATTAGCAAGTTAGTGAAAACACCTTCCCCTGGAGGAGGGTCAATAATAATTGTAGTGCGGTATCTACATTATAAACAAACAATACAACCGAGATGCAATGTGGTTAGATCAACTACTGAATGAGTACAGTGAGTACTCTTTCCCAAAACTTATATCAACAATTAAACCCTTCTGACGATTGTTGCAAAACTGCCGAACTACGAAGGGCTTGATAGTCGGTTATTGGTATAGAAATCTTACGTTCTACTGGACAGCACTCTTTACCGCATTAAACAGAACAACGTTGGTTGTTGCACGTAAAACACAGGATGGTAAAAACCAGAACTTGCGTATGTCAAAAACTGCACACCCATAGCGTGATAAAATGTGATGTATAAACTATACAAGTTTACTTGAATACATTTATTGAAGATCACTGCGAAATGCAGTATATTGAGAGTAGAAGAGGCGGGAGGTAGAAAAGTACCCGGGGGCTGGGCCGAACGATTCTTATAGAATGCTCTCCTTAAGTATGCAAAGCAGCTACTGCTGAAACCTGCTGAATCTATAACTAGACTATAAGAAGGCATTTGACTCTGAACTTCAGTCACTACGCCGTCATACGTTTACAGCTGATATAATTAATTTAATTAAGTAACGAACTAACACAAACACAATGAAACTCTTGCCGGCCCTTTTATATGATAGGAGCTGCATGTGGATCTGAAGATACATTACACATATACATTTTTGTTGCTGAATTTATACCATACTTGAGTAATATTCATGTCACAAGAAAGATGTTACAACTGCTCACTACATTCTCACGGGACATAAGAATAAAAAAAGAATGACTATATCCCATGTATACTCAACGGTGAAGGCAATAACATGTGATTAGTCGAACAAGTCCTGAAGAACTACTCCTATTTTATAGTTGCTCCATGTGAATGAAGTATAGCTGAACCGACTTATTTTAAAAGAAACTTGCAAGAGAAATACATATCGTCCCAGCCAGAAATGTATACATGGGTATATATATATATATATATAACCACGAACCAGTAACATTGACAGGAATAGTAGACTTACCTGAACCTAAATACAACACACCGTTCGTAGAAGGCTATGGTTTTGCTATACAAGAACGGGTGATAACCACTAAATATCTAATGAACAGACAAGAGGAAAATGCTTCTAAATTACGCTGATAAGCATTGTCGATTGTGTGGGAGATATCAGTTATGCCATCAGTAGCGGTCTAACACATTTAGCGAGAGATAACCTTCACAGAAGACGTGACAACTTCGCTAAGACGTTCTACAATACAGTACGAGGATTGAATGTCATTCGAAAGTCATACCAGAGTTATATATGTAACCTTCAGAAGTGAAGAACAATGCTGGAGTATTTTTATAAAAAGAGCAAACTAAAGTAAGCACAACAGACCAGATATAGTAGTAGACGACAGGGTACAAACGTTATGCGCCTTAGACCAGAATGTGTTCTATCGGAGATGAGGTAGAACAGTATCGTACTGATGACATCGATTAACGTAGAGAGACTTATCCCACTCCGTCCTATTATTTCCAGACGGTGACTCTGTGATTTTCGTTAATGTCATGTCAAACTTGAAGAAACCTTGATTCTTGAGATTATCTTCCGTGCTCATATGAAGGTGATCTTATTTACCTTTAGATAATTATGACACATCTTATGGAGGCAAAGAAAATGTTAATAAAACAAGAATTTATATTACTCTGAGTTTCTTCGCTCATTTTTGTTTAAATTATATATATATATATGTGTATGTGTGTGTGTATGAGGGTGTGAGTGAGCACGTGTGTGCTGGTGCTGGGGGGCGTATGTGCGTGTGTATGTGTGTGAGCGTGTGTGTGAGCGTGTGTGTGAGCGTGTGCGTGAGCGCGCGTGTGTGGTTGTGGGTGTGTATATATATACGTGTGTGTGTGTGTGTGTGTATGTGTGTGTGTGTGTGTTTGTGTGTGTGTGTGTGTGTGCGTGTGTGTGTGTGCATAAACAAGCATTTAATCTATAGGTTGTAGTTCGACAAATTATATTGTCACGCTATCGATTAGGGGTTATATACTTATTCACTCTTAGATTTACTAGTGATATATTTATTCTAAGTGACCCGCCACGGCTTTTAATTGGTAACAAATAGTAACAGGTGTATGGAATGTATATATAATGGAAAAGTGCCTATACAATTTACATGATGTGAACCTATTTGTACTTTACACCTGTTTCAAATAGTCCGGGACGAATTGATATCACAATGCATATTATTCAAACAGATGCAGTCCTGGGGCAATGGACATGAACATAAGAGTAAATTTTGTCTCAACTAACATAGAATTTGAAAGCTGAGAAAATTAATGCGACACCGCACATAACCTAAACACCATAATCGCCGCATCGAACAAATGATAACCCGGCTTTGAACAAAAGTTGTTTTAGTGACAACTACTATAAAGAGAACAGTATTAATTATAATTCTCATAACAATAAGAATGAGGATAATTATAGAGATACAATTCTTTATAACAATCATTGTAATCGCAATAATAACATGAAACATAATAACAAAATTACTACCAAAATAATGGGAACAAGTAACTTTAGCAAGAGCTGAACATAATAAAATAAAAATGGAATTATGAATAAACATATAAATAACGATAATAACAATAATAAAATGCATAGTAATGGTAATAATTGTGATGTATATCGTTTATAACTGTAGTAACAGCAATGATTTTTAATTATATGTCTCAGAATAACAGACACAGTAAACTTGTTAACACTACACATACTACTACTAATAATAATCCTTTCTATACCTGGCACGAAGGTCTGAAATTTTGGGGCAGGGATGTAGTCGATGATTTTATCGACACCAGTTCGTAATTGGTACTCACTTTTGTCGACCCCGGAAGGATGAAAGGCAAAGTCAATCCTGGCGGCATTTCAACTCAGGACGTAGAGACGGACTAAATGCGAAAACCGTGCATATGAGGGTAGGTGTGAGCTTTCTGAGCATTGATTAGTAACCTACCTAGTAACAACTTTAAAAATACTACCTCTAAATGAGTGATGCAAAATTCAAATAATATTCACAACTGCGTTAACGGGACCGGAACGGTAAACAGTGAAGGTATCACGCAAGGCGGGCAAGAAGAGTCTGATCAAGCTCCCACAATTCGTCTTCAAGCCATTGATCAGGGCCAGAATAGAAGTCAACAGTGGAATAGGTAAAAAATGAAATGGTGGAAAGGGTTAAACATGATTGTAATTGAATGCTGAAGGAGAAGTGAGCCAAATGAAAAGAAAATGCTTCCTGAAACGAATGAAGAGAATATGGGATGGAAAGAGAGTTTTGAAGCATCCACCCAGCGATTGATAGACCAGGCAAGGGCAATTCTTCAGAGAAGAATAAAAAGAGAGCTGGAAGAGAGTAAAACATAAGTTGCAGAAAGTAGGAAAAGAACGGATAAGAGATGAAGAATATGAAACAGATAGAAATCCCTGTGTGTCTGAGATTACTAATGAAGTAAATAGTGAAGATGATCTTGTTGGACAAGTGGCACTAAATGCTGCACTCGACTTCAATGACGAAGAGAAGAAGATTCTGGAAATGCTGTGCGGTATAATGTATGACGGGAACAACGGAGCAACACCAAATGTAAGATATATGGGCAGAGGGAAGGTAAGGATTTCTACAAAAATGGGTGATTTCAAACACAAGCAACGTAGACTTTTCTCTAGGACGATAAGTTGCAACCAGATGCTGTGCACATCATGATGCAAGGTAATTATATTCGGATAATCTGGTATTTTGCAATTTCTCAACTTTAGTTTTGAAGAATCAGAGAAGTCTAAACGTAGAAAGGTTTCATAGTTTATACCATGAATAATTATCTTCAGAATTGAACGCGAAGTATTTTTGGGACCTTTTGATAAAACAAGTAAGAAAGTCAAAACACTTGTTTTTGACGTGTTTAAACCACGTCCACCGAGTCTTTTTCATCCATGATCTTTGTAATCCACTCTTCCAGAAGAAGATTTGTTAGGCAGGAGATGGTCCATGAGATATTTCTTGACGATGGTCTCCATGGCTTTGCAGAGAATGGATGTGAGACTGACCGGTCGATAATTAAGTGGGTCCTCTTACTGCCCTTGTTGAAGGTTGGACATACGGTGGCTTTCCTCCAGTCCTCTGGGACAGTTCCTTGCTCAAATGAGAGATAGAAGAGAGATGCCAGAGGAGCTGCTAGGATATGTGCTAGGACACGTAGAACAGCTGGGTCAACGCTTTTGTCTCGAAGTTTAGAAAGGACAATATAAACTGCATGAGTGGAGATGGTGACTGGAAGCATCAGTTCGATTTGTCTGTGTGGTATCAGTGACTGACGCCCATCATAAATTCGTTAGATTGAAGAGAACATTTCTGCAAAGAGTGAATTTTGTGATGCGGGGTGTGTGACACTATTTCCTTTGACATCTCTCAGTGCAACCACACGATTATTCAGCCGTCTGTTTCGTTGAACATGTGCATAAAATATTTTTGTATTAGATTTTGACTGCGATGCGAGATTGCGTCCAAATAAGCCACGTGCCTGTCTGACCATACGTTCCGCCTTGTTTCTTTGACTTCTGTAGATTTCGAAGGCAGCTGTGTTTCGATATTTCATATATTCGTACCAAGCAACATCCCTTAGCCTCAATTCTCGCTTCACATTGCTGGATATCCAGGGCTTGTGTCTATGTTTTTGAGGGAGATATAATGAGACAGCGCTTTCGCTCACCTCTATTATCAAGTTCTTTATCGCCTGTAATCACTCTTCCACCGTTGGTATTATCATTACTTCGTCCCACTCACAATCCTGGGCTGCATTTACAAGTACGTTCTCATCCATTGCATAGAACTTACATCTTGGTGCAGGAACTGGTATTGAAGAAGGGATTGACGATGCTACGTTGAATGTCAGTACCATGTGATCACTTTTACCTAAGGGTAGCAGTATCCTCACATCAGCGATGGTTGTCGGGTACTTAGAGAAGACAAGGTCAAGCGTTGATGGCCGCTGCGCACTTCGAAACTTCATTGATGCAGAAATATGTTGAATAAGGAATAACATTTCGGCAGTATGCAACAAGGTTTGACCAAAACGAGCTCTTGTTGGGTAGAAATACGCCTCCCAGTCAATCAGCGGTGCATTAAAGTCGTCTACTATTAGACAATCTACTTGGGATTTTTATACTTCAGCTATTGCAATTAGAAGGGTTGGTCATCAAGTACCACCCTTGGGCTGCGATAAACGGACAGAATTGGAAAGCGGTATTTTGCTGGTTGAATTCTGCACATGACAGCATTGAAGTAGACTGATGGTTGTGCATTTGGTGGAAGCTCACACTGGGAGGGCTTTATATCTATTTTGATGAACCTGACAATGCCACCGCTGCACCAGAACGTCACAATGCCACCGCCGCACCAGAACGTCATGTAACACTCAATTGTAAATTCATCATCTTGAATATCATAATGCAGCCAACTCTCTGTAATGATTGCAATATCTGGCTCCACTTTGACAACAAGCGCTTGAAATTCCCCTACCTTTGAAAAAATGATCAGATGTTGGTATAGAGAACTCGAAGAGCGTGCCGATGTTGAGCACTGGGCGTTGAAGTCAATTTGGGGCACCACATTTTACGTCTTGAAGGCTCAATTGTAGGTGCAGCGACTAGGTTTCTGTAGCTGTGATAATCAGTGGGTTCCTCCATAGAAATATTTTCAGTATCTGATGAGTAGGCCTTTCTCCCCGTTGAAGATTCTGTTCTGTAGCTCCAGCTTGACAGCTCTCTATTTAATTCTCTCTCACGAAGAATACTACTTTCGAAATCCCAGACTGTGGTTGCCACCGAAAACCTTTTGGGCGTTCATGATAAATCTGGAAGCCTGGTCAGTGGTTGCAAATATAACCTTTATTGGTCTGGGTCTGGTGCTACATTGGGTTGTAGTTGTAGTTACTTGTCTTCTAATACGCATCACCTTGAATATTTGAACTTGAGTAGGATTATCAAGTGAGGCAGACAAAAAGTGTTTGACGAAGGCGATGTCGTGTTGTAGTCGATCAAGTGGAACCTCGAATTCTGCTTCAGATGCCCGTTAAATGACAGCGGTGCAGTCTCTTAAAGCTTACTGTTTGTTTTCTCCTTTCTTGGCTTCCTGCCAATCTCCGGCGGTAGGGCAGTCTGTATCCACAGCAAAACCCGAGTTTGCATTTTCAAAAGGCGTAGAAAGGACCGGGCGTAAATGTCTGACGACAGGTGCGGGTTTGCTTGTTTCAGTTTTAGGGACAACTTTCTGCACCTTGGACTTCTTTCTTCGTTTTGTAGACATGTTTGATATATGGTAATTCTGACTTGATTGTTGAGCAGCCTTTGGGTTTTGCTGGCAGTGGTATTTGGCGCAGGTGTTAGCACTGGCTCAACTTTACCCGAGTGAGGGACAGTAGATTTCTCGCTCGTAGAACGCCAAAGCTGCAAATATGCTAGATCTTTTTCGAAGGCACCAAATTTCGCTCTGAGGTCCTCAAGTTCGATCTTCAGTTTATTGTTCTCCAGCACTTATTCTTGAAGGTTTTCCTTTAACACATTGCACTCATAGGTGCATTCCGGAGAAAGCTGCAGTCTTAATTGCGGGTTTGCAGATTTTGATCTTGTTACAGCTGACATGGTGATGCTTTAAAAAGGTTTCGGGTAACGAAGAAGAACACAGAGCAGCAGTTAGGTTGCAGATTAAGGTGAACATTGGGTAAATCTTGAATTCAGTCTTTCCAACAGCAGCTGAAGATGAAGATAATCCCGATAGAGATGCAAAGACGGGACAGAAAAAACGCAGGGAGATCATTTTGGGTGTGAAAAAGAGAAAACATTCCACAATTGCGTATAATAATCCACAAAACAGCACAAAAAAATCTTCTTTTGAAGAGTAGGTGATCGAACGTGAACCAGTAATCGCCAAAGTTGAAGTGTAGATTTTCCGTCTTAATCCAATGTTATCCAGCGTAATCCAGTTTGTTAGGCATTGTTGAGAAACCAGGACGAAAAACAGATGTGTAACAGTGTCTTCTCAGGAAGAATTTGATCGTTAAACTCTGGTGCCAAAATCGAAATTAGTTTTGAAAGAAATATAATAACACAAGTGTAACTGCCACTTAACATAAGTGATAAGCTACAATGTTTTTCAGACAGAATGGACGGTATGTGTATAATATAGTCTATATGCACTCACAAAAATAAACAAATAAACTCACATAAAGTTGGCTCCACGTAAAAGGCACTGGTGATGGTTCCACATAAAAAAGCACTGGTGATGGTTCCACGTAAACGCTCTGGTGATGATGCCAC
>JAOPUL010002510.1:22994425-23015291 GCA_027564515.1 Octopus rubescens
GTACTCACTTTATCGACCCCGGAAGGATGAAAGGCAAAGTCGACCCCGGCGGCATTTGAACTCAGAACGTAAAATAATAATAATAATGTAAATAAGGAGAATAACAAACAGGTAGTAGTAATAGAAAAGACTGAGCCAGTTGCAATAGCAGAGGAGAGAGAGAATGTCCTTTGGAAAGATCATGTCTGAAAAAGAATGTAGTCTATGAATGCGCAGTGGCAGCCGGTGATAAAACTTATTATATAGGATGCTTCGCAATGACATTTAAACTTCGTCATTACAACTATGTATTATCATTCAAACACAAAAATAAGGAAATCGTGACATCACCCAACAGGCTAATATAGCAACATAAGGCCAAAAAATAAATTATGAGTTAAAATGGTCAATCCTAAGTCAAGCAAAACCATATGAAATAGGAAGAAGTAGATGCAAACTGTGCCTAGAGGAGTCACTCCTAATACTTATGTCAGAGAGTAACTTAATTAACCGTAGACAAGAACTAGCAATATGATGTAAGCATTTCTATCATAAATCCTTCAGCAGGTTCTCTAGATAACCCTAACACTATAGGGGGAGACACTGGTCGAGATATATATGATGCTTGGGGAATTAATACAAATCACCTTACCAAATATTTTTGTATATATATGTGAGTATGTCTGTAGGTATATGTGTAGGTGTACTTGTGTGTGTATATGTATATATTTGTGTGTGTGTATATAAATATCATCATCATTTTAATGTCTGTTTTTCCATGCAGGTATGGGTTAAACGGTTTGACTGGAAACTGGCAAGCTGGGGAGCTAGCTGCACCAGACTCCATTTTATTTTTTGGCTTGGTTTCTACAGCTGGATGCCCTTCCTAACACCAACCACTCCAGAGAGTGTACCACTGGCACATACATACATATATATATATATACGATGGGCTTCTGTCGGTTTCCGTTTACCAAATCCACTCACTAGGCTTTGGTCGGCCCGAGGCTATAGTAGAAGACACTGGCCCAAGGTGCCACATACATATTGATGATGTGATTATTTAATTTTCAGAATGACATTGTAAGGTAAATATGAGAGGCCAGCTTTTGCCAGTTTAGCATTTAAACGAGCCATATCCAGCTCAAATATTCTATCTCTTTTATGCTCAAAGGGTTAAATCATCATCTGCTCGAGCTTGCTTGGACATTTTAACTCGTGCATGGCATCCATCTTAATCCTGCATTAGTTGAGGGAGGTTTTTGGGGAGGCATCCACTGTCTTTGGTGAGTTGATCTACATACCTTGTATTTGTACGACTTGTATGGCCATGCTGTGGGATCCATAGAAGTAGGACACTTGCCAGCTCTTGTTTTGCTTGTCAGCAGTGTCCTGCAAAACGCAAGTGCCTTTCCCTTGTAATTGTAGAAACAAGCAGGGGATTCTTGGTGTTTCACTTACAGGTGTTTCTTGGTGGGATGAGTTCTCCAAGATATGTTTAAGACTGGTATGGTGATGATAATACCTGTCCATCACGTCCCTAGTTTGTGGATAGGTTAATGGCCTGTAGATATACAGGTTAGCTGTGAATACTCAATAAGTAGTCCCTGACAGAATCACAGGTTGCCCTTTGGCAAGGCATAGCACCCGTCAACCACCCTGCCAGGATCACAGTAAGATCTGAAAAGAGCGGAAATGCCATTATTATTGGAATGGAAGATGGTAGTAGGGAATGGAATGAAAGTTATAAAATACTTTCTTTGGATTTCTTCCTACTTTGCAGAGCAAATTATACTTTCATGAATCTTGGTCTGAGAAACCTGTCAGTTTGACTGGCTCTGCAATTGTCTATAGAACCTGCGACCATCAGGTTATTAGATATGAAAGGATTATTAATGAGGTTACTACATTTTTGGAAAGAATTCGTATGTTAAAGATGCATATAGAAAAACGAGGTTACATTCAGAAATAGTTAAGTTTGCTTGGCGTGATAACATTTGGGGGTAATTCTAGTTTGCTTAAACACAGGTCAAGGTTTGATCAACCCACTTGGCCACTTGGATGTGTTCACTGTATGACCCAAAACACTCATTGACTCAATTTGTAGATGTATGTAGAATTTTTGAAGGTTAATGTAAAAACTCTCCCAACATTCCAGTAGATATTAAATTCAATTAGTCCTTCAAGCTTTGGCTTTCATTTTATGCACAAGCAGTACTCTCTCTTGGTGAAAAATATGAATATACATTGGCACATGTTTGAAATGTCATTTGAAGTTGGCACAATCAGTTTCATGAATATTGATTACAGTCCTCAAGATAAGGGAGAATTTTAAACATTGACTAGGGGGGGGGGGGGCAATTTTTGTTACCGTATTTCTGTTGAAATATACTACTTTTGTTTCAATTCATTTTGAAAATAAGGAATTTAGTAAAATATGTCATTATTAAGCTGGATAAAATGCTTAGTGGCATTTCTTCTGAGTTTAAGTGCCACTAAGGTCAACTTTGCCTTTCATTCTTTTGGGGTTGATAAGATAAGTATAGTTGAGCACTGAGGTTGATTAGCTCTTCACCACAAAAATTACATGAAATTAAGCAGATGATGTATTTCATGGGATTAGAAGTCTGTTTAATGTTGAAATGTAGCACATTTAGCAGCTAGTTGATATTGGGGTAATGAAAGCTAAGTGTCAGGACCAGAGATAAGGAATCTCTTAACTACCACTGAAATTTTGGCTTCATCAAATTTGAAACTGCATTTGATGAGAATTTCTGGAAAAGTTTGAGATTTAAGACCAAAACAGTAGTTTATTACATTGTTTTCAACAACCTATAATGATATTGAAAGCATTATAACTATCTAATAAAACTAACATCAAATATAATTATTATTGCTGCTTAGTGTGATCATGTATATACATATGAATTTGTAAAAATTCCTAATTATTTTCAGCATTGATGCACCTCCACATTTTTTTTACTTGAAATTTACTCCCAGTATTAAAGTTCTCCACCTCTGGAGGAACCATTGATACATAACAGCACTGCCAGAATATGAACTGCTGATTGCCTGGGGGTGTTCAACTGACTAAAATGTGTACTCTCCAATTTCCTATTACATTGGGTGAGGGGCAGACATTCTTGTAGATCACATGCTCTAAACTAGGGTGGTGGTAAGAGTTCCACACCTGTTACAATGATCACATGATTTGAAGAGAACAAAGGTAAAAAAACATGATTTATTCTAATGCAAAATAACATTTTACGAGTCTCACTCGTACATGAACACACTAAACTACATGAATCTTCTGTTGGCATCTACGATAAAAATCCCAGTTATTCAATAAACTGCCTACTCATTGAATTTTTTCATAGGCACATATAACTTTAGTGTATAAAATACCCAGACAAAATATACCTAACATAGTGTGTGATGAAATAGGTCCTTTGAATTACAATTTGTCTAGATGACTTCCCCTCAGTTCCCATCTGTCTACTTTCACTCAGAAGGGTTGGGTTAACCTGATACTATAGTGAAAATCATATGTCTAATAGGCCATGCAATGGAATCAAATTTGGGACCTTATTGAAGTGAACTTTTTGACCATTTTGCCATGCTTTCATCCATTTTCACACACTTTGCATGGTCACACACATGCTTTCACTCTGTCTGTCTGTCTCTCTCTCTTATACATAAATTGGATTGTTAATTGAAGCATTTGAATATTATTACAGCTAAGTAGTCTTAGTTCTAACCACTTAGCTATGAATTAAAGTCAGGCCTGATACTAACAGGGTAAAAGTCCTTTTGTTATAGCAAAAGTTGAACATTTTAAAACCATATGGTTAGTGGTCCAACACTTTAATATCGTGTCCATAAAAAACTGTTTTCTCTACTTCAGAGTAGATGTGCAAGTTTGGTTTTAATGTTGCCTATTAAAAGTGAATTGTTGTACAAGTGCCATGTATATGTAGTTAGGAAAATTGGGGTTGGTGGTGCAAGAGGTGCAGTTAAGAGGTTTAACTGTTGTTATTGTTGCCAGCATCTTCATTGTAATCAAATTTATTTTTCTGTATTGATGTTGGATATTCTGGTTAAACCCAGTTCAGCCCTGATCCAGCAGCCTTATGAACAAAGACATTCCAGCTATGAGCATACTAATTTTATTTAGACTTAGACATTGCTTGTCCCTTTTAAAGCTACTAATGTATAGTTTGAGGGAAATTTGGGTGCTATTTTTAACAAGATTAATAGCCATGTTGGCTTGTTTTGGGTGCTATTTTTAACAATATTAATAGCCATCTTGGCTTGTTTTGGCATTGGTTTTACCAATCTGCCAAGTAGCAGCTTACTATGCATATGATTCTACAATTACAGATGCCTTCCAGTTAACTATACAGCACATTTTCACTCGGCATGTGTTGTCCATTTCTATTACCTGTCCCATGTTGGCCAATACTTGTAATGCTTCTCTGTTTCTTAAATATCAATTGCCAATTTTGAGTGGAGCTAATCAACTATAATCATTATCCATTATATAAAGGGACCTTTATAATCAAAACTAGAGAAATATTTCTGATCAGAACTAGAAAGCAACTCTTGAGAAATAATGATTTAGAATAAGCCGTATCCCTATAAAACAAATTTCATATATGTTGCAGTTATCTGATACAGTAAAAAGTTGCTATGAACATATTTTAACATCCACTTTTCCATGCTTGCATGGGTGTGATGGAATTTATTGAGCAGATTTTCTATAGCTGGATGCTCTTTATGGGCAAGTTTTGTACTCAAATCTGAGATTAAGTTAATACATAGTTTCAATAAGAAAACTTCCCCTTTGATGTTATGAGTTTGCAAATTAAAATATTTCATTTTGCACCTACTTTCCATGCTGGCATGCATTAGGTGAGTCATCACTATCTAGCGCAGTTCTTATTTGGAGTTGATTCCTTCCTAGTTGGTCTTTTTGTTATGCCTTTTCATACATAATTGGGGGTGGGGTCTTGCATTACAGCTGGGCAAAGGTGAACTCAGTGTGTGGTGGTGGTGATGATTCAATAGAGTTTAGTCTTAGTATTCAGTGTATATTTCAGCTAAGGAATAACATAATTCTAGATATACTGTGTCCTTGTGTAATTTGAGAAAAATTTGGTTGCTTTTTCTAGCAAGTAGAGCAACTACTTATTTTGCATACCATGACAGAAACTTGAATTCTAATGTTTCTTTTATTTTGCTGCTAACAAGATCTTTGATAAATAAAGAATATAGAATATATAATAATTACATTAGGAATCTAACAATAAGAGAAGTGATAAATATTGCCTTCTGGACTCTGTGTGTGTGCATATCCTCACATCTGCTTTCCATGTTGGCATGGGTAGGGCCAGTTCAGCAAGATTCAACAGGTTGGAGGACCATATCTACGAATATCTCATTTTTTGTATAATTTCTAAAGTTGGATACTTTAAAGGTTGCTAGGGTGTAATCCTTCCTCATTTAAGCATCATGGCATGATTTGGGAGGAAGGAGGAATAACAGGATATAGGTAGTTGAAGTATGGAGAAGGGAGATATTCAATATACACAAATCAAGTATATAGTTGTGGGATGAAAGGTTACAGAAAGGACAAGTGGGGAGTGGGGAAACGTGTGCCCAGAGAGTACAGAATAAGCACAACAAATAGTGGTGTGTGCAATAAGCTTTTGCGGTGGGTCGGGTCTTCTACAGCACCACATATCATTAGTCTTCAGTCATTTCCTTTGTCAGATGTAACATCCTGAGATCATTCTTCACCACCTCATCCCTCAGTCTCCCTCTCCTACTGGTACCATTCATTTTGTGACTACTTGGCATTTACCCATTTGCATCACATGTCCATACCAGTGCAGTCTATTACTACAACTGATTCCTCTTATATCCAGTTTGTCTTTCAGTTTATTTATACTTTCTTGTTCACACACACTAACATGACACATCCAGCAAAACGTGCTCACTTTGTTTCTTTCAAGCTTTTGCATTTCTCCTGCCCTCAAAGCCCAAATCTTGCTGCTGTGTAGCAGTGCACTTTGTACACAAGTATCACATAGTCTACCCTTGATTTGAGGGATAAGCCCTTTGATGCCAGTAAAGGTAATAACTCTCTATTCTAGCTATCACACTTTGCCAGTGTGGTAGCTAGAATGATACTACAAATTAGCCATGGGAGTGAGAACAGCCACTCCCACTGCTAATTTGGTCATGTAAGTAGCACAAGTTATCAAGCATTTCTAGGGAGCCACCTGGGCATTTGAAAGACGTATATGTATATAAACTTGTATATACAATATATACAAATGTGTATGTCTGTATGTATATGTATTGTTGAGAAACCTTAAAGAAGTTCATATAATAGTTAATGGTTGTTCATATTTAGCATAAAGAAAAATGTTGATTTAGAGTTCATCTTAGAAAAATGACTTGATCTCAGTGTTGCAACTTTTTTGTGGAATAAGATGTTCAAAGAAAAAAATAAATTTGTTACTGGAGAGAATCATTTTTGAATTTTGTTTGAGGCAAACATGTTCATATAATAAAGAAGGTTTATACAATTTATGATAATATAATATACTATAGAGTATCAAGGTAAGTAATACAAGATTTAGCTGTTAGTCTAATACACTGAATATACCCTGACCAATCATACATTTACATTATGCAAACCATATTGCTTACTGCATCTATAATTAATGTAACTGCTTGCGCAGTATTATTTATGCAAATTGAGATTTTTTAATTGAATGAAGTCAATATTTGAATTGACTAATTATATATAATCGCACAAAATAGATTATCAAATGTCCATGAGATTTCTTAGGGATAGTAGATAGTTTCTGTTACCTAGATGGCCTAATTAGTAGTGAAGGAGGGTATTATTGCTAGAATAAGAATAGAATGGAGAAAGTTCTGGGAGTTATTACCTTTGTTGATAACAAAAAGTCTCTTCCTCAGAGTGAAAGGCAGATTGTGCGGTACTTGTGTACGAACAGCTATGGTATGTGCTGGTGAGACATGAGTCTTGAATGAAGAGGACATGTAAAGGTTAGAAAGAAATGAAGCTAATATGCTCCAATGGATGTGCAGCATTAGTGTGCATGTGCAACAAAACATAAATATGTTGAGAGAAAAGTTGAGCACGAGGAATCAGATGTAGTGTGTAAGAGACGACAATACTGGCATGATCGTGTGATGCATATGGATGACAACAGCTCTATAAAGAAGTGCTAAGTGATGAAAGTGGGTGGAACTTGTAGAAGAGAGAGATGCAGGAAGACAGATCTAAAGATGTTGAGCCTTGTGGTGGAGATGACAATGAACTAAGGTGATTGGCATTTCACTGTGCTTAAGACCCATCCATCAAAATGAAAGTGGGGTCCTAAAAGCACTATAGTTATGTCCCTACACTTACTGGGCCCTACCCATGTACTCAGTCTATCCCCATCATGCTTTCACTTTTCTTACAATAGTTACATTTTAGAACTGCCATACCTCATCTTTAATACTGCCTCATCTGCTACCACTCTTAACAGCCTTTCATATATGCTATTGACACTCTCCTCCTACCTTTGTCCTTTACTCTGTACTTCTGCTGCACCCATCTCTCTCTCTCTCTCTCTCTCTCCCTCTCTCCATTCATCATCTCACTTTTTTTAAAATTTATTTACAGATTTATTATACTGCTGCTCTCTGCCCTTCCTGCACACCCCTTGTTACCTTCTTGCTGCATTTACATTAAATGAATCTGGCTGCTTAGCACATCAGTAAACATTGTGTGAACTTGATTTTCTGTATCTCTCTTTACCTATGTAGATTTAAGATTTTTCTATCCTCTTTCAGGGACAGTTTGTCTTTTGCACATTTACCAATTCAAAAGCTACTCATTTAGGTGCTATATCAAATATATACAAATGTATGAAATCATATTAGTGTTGACCATGAAATGTTCTCTATTTTTCATTCTAGCTAGGCTAATTTAATCTTAAGCTTAAATTTAATGCTATTATTATATGATCCTTTATTGAGCACTTTAGTGTGATAGTAAGCTCCCCAACAAGCTGAGTCTATAATCTGCTTTTTTTTTCCCTCTATTTTTTAAAAATTTCTTATATACTACCAGTTCTTGGCTGAAATCATTTCACGTTGCTTTCCATTCTCTAATCTCATTTTGGAAAACTATGTGTTATATGTTTGTTTTGAATTCATTCAATATTTATGCTTTCATTTCTATTGGTACTAAATTCAATCAACAATTTTCTACATGAGAATTCTTAGAATTAGATATACTAGTGGCTACCAATAATTGTTTATCACAAGTGCTTGCTCTGTTATTTTATTCTCAATATGGATGTTTTTTTCTTTTTTCTCCTCTTTATTAAAAGTAATCTGTGGGATAATGGCTAAGCTGGTTTGCTACATCAAATCAGCAATACCCGCTGAATACACTAACATTTGCAACCCTGCCCCTCCACTCAATTGAACAAGGCCAGTCTTTGTTTCTTTGAATGATCCTAATTTGGATCTATTGATTTCTACTTGATGCGATGTAGTTTTTTTTGTTTTGTTCATTTTATAATTTTCTTTGTAATGTTGAAAGGTTTTATGTGCATTAATTTGTGACTGGATGTTTGTGGTGGTAGTATCTGTAATCAGTTTGGTATTTGTAATGTGCATTAGTTTGTCACTGCATCTTCATGTGGTAGTAATATTATATATGGGTCTCTATTTTATTGTGCCAAGATGAAAATAGTCATATTTCATATAGGCTTTCCCATTGTGACCTGCAATATGGGATATTTGAATCCAGTACCTTAACTTAATACAGTGCAACTGCTTCTTATTGTAGACAACTGCACCATCCCCTTGGTACTTGTCTCTAGCTATGTAGGTAGAATGGATGATTGTCACTAAAGTACCTTTCAGCTGTGGATAATGTAGTATGAGATAGCATAGGGTTATAGATGTAACACAATTTGTTTTTATACTTAATAGTATCCAAATACTATTAAAAATTAAGACAAGTGAATATAAGCATATATCCCCCACTACTTGACAACTGGTGTTGGTGTATTTACATAACTTAGCAGTTTGGCAAAACAGACTGATAGAATAAGTACCAGGTTTTTAAAAAAATAAGTACTGGGGTTGATTCATTTGATTGAAAATTCTTCAAGGCAGTGTCCCAGCATGGCCACAGTCTAATGACTGAAACAAGTAAAAGATAAAAGGTGTGTGTGTTTTAAATGACTTTTATCACGTTACCACAATGTAACTGATTCAGATCAAGTTGTTTATTAACCAAGTTTAACTTCAAAACTATTAGACTAAAATACAAAAAGTATGTTGCTTTTAAAAATATACAAGCTATGAATTTACAATCTTCCTATTACTGTAGATAGAGAAAAGATGCTGTTTGTGATGCAAAAAAAAGGGAAGGGGGTGATTAATTTCTAAAGAGTGTAGTATTTGTTTATCATTGTTTTTATGTATCTTGATTTTTGTCTTAGGTTTTTGTCAAGCATGGCAGTTAAGAAGATAGCTTTACAATCATTTGCTTTTTGGGTTCAGTCCCATGCAAGGTACCTTGGCAGTGTATTCTATTATATTTCCAAGCCAATCAGACCTTTGGTTGACAGAAAATGAAAAGCCCATCATATATGTACATGTGTGCGTGTGTGTGTGTGTGTGCACCTCTTTGTCTTGACACTGGGCAGTAATTATAAACATCACCATCATACAAATGGTGTTGTTTTTTTGTTGCAATCTTCTGGGCATCATGATTTTAATTTGATTTAAAAGGTGTTTAAGTATTATTTAACTGGGCAGTTACTATCCATATTAGGCATTTACTATTTTGTTACCAATAATTAAGGTAGTGGAATGACAAAATTTGTAGAGGATTTAATAAAATGCTTTGTGGTACTTAGTTGCATCTTTCTGAGTTCAAATCTTACCAAGGTCTTTCAGCTTTGTCTTTCATCTTTCTTGATTTGATAAAAATTAATATCAGCCATGCAGTAGAGTTAATGCCCCCCTCCCCACCAGATCTCTGACTTTGTAGCCATTTTTGTGTGTTTTTATCCTGTTCAATTGTTATATTGGTTGCTATTATAACCTTATTCCTTGTATTCCAGGCTATTTACTTAATTACAACTAATCCTCAGCTATTATGCTGCAGACTTTCAAATCCTTCAATTAGGCATGGACATTTTGGTAGCAGTGCCTTATTGGTTACAAGTTTCCAACAAGTCAGTCACTAGTTCCTTATACTTAACAGTAAATGACAAGAGGGTGTCTGTGCAACTTGGCCAGAACAAATACCATATGTGACATATTTATTCAAAAGCATCTCTTTATTGGTTTTCTCGCCAATGTTTACCAATAAACATTGTTGAAAGATATACATATGCTCTTTCTTCTGTCTTAAGCAGCATTTGTAAATCCAATAAAATGTTTATAAGTACTAATTTTGACATCCAGAATTGGCAGAACATAGTCACTTTGGTTGGTAGCATAATCACATTGCAAGCAATACTTGTTATACAGATAGATAAATAGATAGTTATAAAAAGGCTGAAGGACAGTGAAAGCAGAGGTCAAATAGCTAGAAGGGAAGCCAGGCACCAAACACACTTACCTAAGAGTGAAGCCGAAAGGGAGAAATTTCCACAAGTTTTGTGATGTGAGAATCAGAGGACTTGAGGTGTTCCCTACTGTAAGAGTGTGCCAGATAAAACTGATGTGTCATGGAGAAGTATATTCAGAATAATAGAGGTGCTGATAAGAAGCATGAGAGGTTGTTGACTGAAGAGAATGCCTAGGATAAGGAGAGTCTACGTCATGCTAACTCAGCAGGACTGGCTCTCACATTACTGACTGCATCTTTTGTACATAATTTGTATAGTCCTCACAAGCCATTCATCTACACCTATGAAGTT
The DNA here is from genome assembly GCA_027564515.1 of Octopus rubescens. Classification (NCBI taxonomy): domain Eukaryota; kingdom Metazoa; phylum Mollusca; class Cephalopoda; order Octopoda; family Octopodidae; genus Octopus; species Octopus rubescens. The sequence goes on from JAOPUL010002510.1 coordinate 23,005,381, forward strand.
CATATCAGTATGATAGATAAAATAATTAAAGATATAAAGCTAAGAAAACTGACCCATGAAGGATAGTCACTGAGATTCTCAAAATATCTGGCAAAATACATGCTAGTCACCAGTAAGTCAAGTAATGCATGATGGTGTAATATCCAATGACTGGAATAACAGTATTATTGTAAACTGCTACAAGGGCAAAGGAGATGCATTAGAGACTATAAAGGTCATGGAAAAAGTTATAGCACAGTTGAACGGGGACAAAATGAATCTAGATGAGATACAGTTTCTTTTTATGCCTGGAAGATGTACCACAGATTACATCTTCCTGAGAAAGGCTTAGCTAAGAGTAAGTTACGGTAGCTAGCAGCCATTAACTTGGAGAACGGATGTTAAATGATGATGATGATGATGAGGAGGAGGATGAAGACTTTGATAGCATGCCACACTCAGTAATCTTGTAGTCACTAAGGAAACTCGGTGTAGATAAATAGTTTGTGGAATATGTGAGGACTGTATAAGCTATGTACAAAGATGCTCTTAATAAAGTGAGTCGGTGATGAGTTCAGTGAATTTAATGTGAAGGTAAGAGTCGATCAAGGTTCAGTCTTCAGACCCCTTTTATTCATCATAGACCTCTTGGTAACAAAAGGCTTCTCTCTCAGAGTGAAGGGCAGATTGTATGGTGCTTGTGTGCAAACAGCAATGCTACATGGTAGTAGGACATTTGTGAATGCAGAGGACATGCAAAGACTAGAAGGAAGTGAGGCTAGCATGTTCTGCTGAATGTGCGATGTTAGTGCGCACGTATAACAAAATGCAAATGTGTTGGGAGAAAAATTGAGCATAAGGGGCATTAGATGTAGTGTGCAGGACTGGGGACTGTACTGGTATGCTCATGTGATGCAAATGGATGATAACAGCTGTATAAAGTGCCAATTGTTAAATGTGGATTAAACTTGTGGAAGAGGGTGACCCAGGAAGATGTGGGATGAAGTTGTGAAGACTGCTCTCAGGTTGTTGAGCCTCATGATGGAAATGATAAAGGACCGAGATAATTGGTGGTTCACTGTCCTCGAGAAGACCCATCCATTTCAGCCAAAAATGAGGTCCTAAAATCATTTCATTAATGTCTATACCCTTGTATCTATTGAACCTTCCCTACAATTCATCTTTTGTAATACTAATCTCTCCTTCACCCTTTTAACTATGACACTGTTTCCTCAGCTGCTGTAATATCTGCCATTGGACATCCTCTTCACCTTTCTTTGTCACTCATAATAACTATGTACCTCTGACCTTCATCTCTATCACCACAAATCCCCCTCACACTTTACATCAGCTCCCTATTTCTCATCCATCTATAGTTTCGACTACCTCATTTTTATGTATTGTCACCTATCACCTACCCATTTATATTTTACTTTATCACCCAACTGAGATACATTATCCACACCTCCACTCATGTTCACCATTCATGGCATTCACCTTTATTTCCATCTCTAACCATCTGTCACTCTCTTTTCACAATCTTTGGAACCTAACCATCCAGCTAGCCAAGCCTATATTTGGTTCCATTCCTCACTTCTCTTACTCCCACCTTTTGGTCTGTTGATCACCTTTTTTCCTTCACATTTTTCCCTTGCCACAAGTGATTCTCACAAAGAATAAAGTGAATGGCTGTCCTCATTTTCCCATCATTCTGCTCTCTCGTTCTTCCTAGCATTCTGCTCTCTCGCTCTTCATTAGGCCTTTGTATGAGAGACTGTATTGGTTCATCCTCATCCTTCTACCCATCTTCCCTCCATCTTTTTCCCTATCACCATCTGTAATACTTGCAAATGATAAATACTCCCTTCTACCATCACCTCATCACTCTGCCATCCTCTCTCCTCCCCCTTCAATGATCATATGTTTAAAAGAGTGCATCAAGCCGTCATCATCACTCTACACACTATCTGTACCCGATACACTCTAAACCTTATTTGTACTGCCATCTATCACTCTCTCTCCTGGACATCCTTCACCCTTCATCTACTCTTGCTTTGTCAATGTCTGCTATTGCTCATCACTCTCTACTTGAGTCCACCTCAATATCTCATACTACTCTTGCACCTTTCCTTCACCCATTCAGGCTCCTCCCTCCTCAACCACTTGAGTGAAAGTACATTTTAAGTTACTGAGTATTCTCTACGCCTACAAAGCACCCCCACATATGCAGATGCCACATTTAAAAGAAAGCATAGCGTTATGAGGTTTCTTTGCTCCTGTCTCACTCGGGACTTGTCTCCAGTGCCAGTACCACAAGAAAATATATCCATTATACTCTATAAAGTGGTTGGCAATAGAAAGGGCACCCAGCTATAGAAACAAAATGACATGTATGAATACCAGTAGTTCCCAATAAAAAAATCAAGAATGCATATGGTAGCTTTCTACACAGTTCCCAGCTACTATATTCCACTCACAAAGTATTAGTCAGAGACTATGATTGATTCTTATTCAAGTTGCAGAGCTGTGAGTTCATATCTGGATCTATGTGATTGCAAAGCAAAGTTCTTCACCCTACAATTTAGCTTTCATTCCATAGGCTTTATGCACAATGATAATAATTAAAAAAAAGAAAACCTTGTCTCATAATTTTTTTTTGGTGGGGGGCAACAGATGTCTAAAGAATAAAATATAACCATACAATTTATTCATGATGCTATCATTTTTCTATAAGAGAAACATGTATCAACTTGTAGCAGTGAAATTTTTGAAAGCCTAACATTGTTGGACTCTATCAGATTCTAAAGACTTTGAATGAATAAAAGATAGAATTTATCACATGCTTAAATCTTCATAAAGGATTCAGTGAACTCTTTTCAGTATGTGTGTGTGGGATGTGGGTCACTCAGAATTATAACTCCTCAGCTAGCATAAGTAGTTAAAAGATAACATTGTTAGATTTAAATAATAATTTCTAACATTGGTACAAAGCCACTTATTTTGGTGGGGAATTAATAAAATTTATCCCTGGCAAATTACTGACATTTTATCCCACCTCCAATGAAAGCAAAGTGGATTTCAGCTAATTTCAACCTCATAAATTAAAGAACTGTGACCAAATAGCTCAATGTTCCACTGAGTCAGCCAACCACCACTATTCATTAGTTTAAATATTAAGTCACTTGGTTCTAATTTGCTTGAATGTTCTGTTTGTGGTACGATTTCTACTGCTGGATGTCTTTCCTAATACCAACTACTTTACAGAATGTATTGGGTGCATTTTATCATGGCACCAGCACTAGAAGTTGCCTTGTTCTCTACAAGACTAAAAAGTCACCTATACTTACTATTGTTTCTGTTTAAGACAAATATAACTGAATAGAGGAGAGGGAGAGAGTATACATGTAAAGAGGCAAACAGTGATTTGAATGAAAGGATGATAGAAGTAGGAGTAATGGAAGAGAGTGTGATAGCAACATATTGTCAAGGAGATTGAATATCTAAGTAGCATGATGGGATAGTAGTAAAGACAACAATAAAGATGGACAATAAATAAACGGTAAATGTTAATGTGGGGTGATATGAAGGAAAGAGATTGATGATCAACTGTAAAGAATGGTGATGGTAGGGAGTAATGAATATAGACAGGTCTTATGCTGTTCCTCATTACTTAGGCATTGTGATGGAAGTGAAGAGTAAACATCAGGAGAGGAGTAGAGTGATAAGGGTATGATACTGGAGGAAATTGAATACGAATAAATCAACTGACATAAGATGGCTAAAGTGAGTAGGGTAAGAGAATGATAGATGAGAGAGCAACTAAGAGAACAGTAATGGAGAGTCAACCAGAATATATTGGGTGGTTGTGCAAAACTAATGTTAGCTCAAGCTGGGTAACTTCAAACAATATTGATATGAATTGATGAAATAACTAGATAGTTTTGATGATTGTTTTTGTTTTTTTTAATTAGCTATTAGCGACAGTAGCAGTGTTTGTAATGATCTAAGTTAACCCTGTAGCATTCAGGTTACTTTGTCAGGTGTAATGCTTATTTATTCACATTGTTTTGAATTAATCATGCATTATCTTGTAGCTTTGAGATTTCAATGATGTGATTGTTTACTTTTAGAACAACATTTTTGGGTAGGTTTGAGAGGTTGAATCTGGTCAATTTGAACTTAAAACGGGTAGAATATTTTGGCCAGACATACCTGGTTTAAATGCTAAAGGGTTTAATTGGATGTGTTGTTTAGATTGCTTTTAATGTCTAGAGATACCATCTCATGTTGATGATGTGCTAAATTGGATTGGCTAATTATTATTATTTTTTGTTTGGATGGTTTTATTTTTATGAAATTTGTTCATTTCTATTAGCTATTTTCATAAATATTTAACATTTTTTTCTATTTTCTTTTTCTTCATACCAGAAACACCAAGTATGTTTTTAAGAAAGAGTTTATTATTACTATTATTTGCACTGTGTGCCTCATTTGTGTGGGCAGTTGAAGGTGATAAAGATAATGATTATTTTACTGGAATCAAAGAAGGTGGTGACCTAGATGATGAAGCAGATGATGATATAGAGAAGCATATAGAGGGTGATGTCTCAGAAGAGGAAGAAAAGGTTGAAGAACCACCTGTTGAAAGAGTAAGTATTTGTTTGATGTTACATTTTAGATGAGCTTCTTTTTCGTGCTTGATTTGCTGGTGAGGCCAGCCTACTGCACATTGATTTATATGAACCAAAAAGAGACCTGTAAGCAGTTGTTAGAGACCTGCTAAATATCACTCTACTGCCTTAAAATATTTTAAATATTTATGTAAAGCCTATTTTGTTAGATGTAACAAGCAGTCGATTTCGCAGTGTTTTCAGACTTAGTTAAATCCAAAAGTACAAGCTACATGGAATTGAGTTTGGCACATTTGTAGTAGGTATAGAACTAAATAAATCCTGAGATTTTGGGACATGATACCATTTCAATAAAATTTTAATGGACTATTAAAAATGGCTATAAACAGCATAGTTTCAGATCAGGACTCCCACATAAGTTGGATTTTCTCCATTTTGACAGGGATTTTACAATTTTTTTTTATTTCACCAGCCTTGGAAATGATGGGGGCAAGCATTTTGCCCCCCAAAAGGGGGGATATATATGCCCCCCCCTCCCGATTTTGGCCACCTGCTTTTGCACTATGCACTTAAAAACAATGGGAGAGGCCTTTTCAATTCAATAAAAAAAAAAAATTTTTCAGGCAAAAAAGGTGTGTGATTTAAGGGAGATTTAGCTGGTGTTTCTAGCACATCCCACGACCACCTGGTAGCTTTCTCAATTGCATGTAGATCTAGATTAAAAAACAAACAAAATGTGAAAACTCATTTCTTGCTTTAGCATTAAAAACAAATTAAAGGCACATCTGTAACTTACAGCAAGCTCATTAGAGAAAAAACAAAAACAAAAAGAATTAGCACCACTTGCAAAAATGTAAACACTACCACAATTTATCTAACTGTGTTCAAAATATATATTTTAAAAAAAATCACATTGGACTTTAATAGTCTACAAAATTATATTCATTGCCTAATATAATTTTTATTGGTGAAATTTGACTGTTTCTCAAAGAAAAACGAAAAGGTAAAATTTGGACGTCACTCTCCATGTTGTTAAAACAGCAAAAGGGAATGAACAACATTCTTGATACACTGATTCCATGCTAATTTTGGGCTCTAGAAGACTTATGTAGCTCAATTTAGTGCATTTTTCCATAGAAATATAATGTTTACTTAGTAATTAATTATCCATTTCTTGAAATTCTGGCTCAAACTCGATATTTGAAGCCTTGGATTCGTGTTCTGTTTGACCTCTCACCGTGTGTGAAATATACATCAGTTTAACAAGTAACGTCAGTATGCGTTAATCCTATACAAGTAGCCATGGTAGTACCACACTCTTTATTGACTTTGCACTTTTTTGCCATCTTGTTGCCAGATTTGGCAATGACCATATTGAATTTGTAAGAAATTTATATTTTTTATGATATAAAAATCTTGAAGAAAATGTGTTCTTTTCTAAGTGAAAATTAACGATAAAGTTTTCACTTTTATATTTCATAATGATTATCTGACCCACCCCCATCGATTTTTATATCAAAATAAAGCAAAAAAAAAGTCCTCTTCATGACTATGATTTTCAACTCCGATTGAGATACAATACTCCAGCGCATTGAACTAGAACGAGGGATAGCTGCAAAAAAAAAAAAACTGGACAAACTTTGTGAATGGGTGATGATATGTAAGTCTTAGATTTTGATCAAAATTATGAGAAGAAAGTTCACATCCAGAACTTTCAAATGATATATAATTGTCCATGGGAAAAAAAGTATCTTGACATGAAAAATGATGAAGCAACAAGTGGGTTTTTGCCTGGTCAAACTGTGCTTGTCACCTTTGTATGGAGCTCTGTAGTGATACCTACTTAAAAGAGACACCTAAGAAAATGCAGTCTTATGTTTGAAAATGATGTAATAGTCATGGCTGGAATCTTGTAGGTCAGCTCAATTGGGGCTTACCTGGGCTTAACTCCTTTGATACACTGTTAGAATATACCAGCAGAATATTTTGCTGTGATAATTTGCTTGTGATCACCTTGAAATGGTGTTTGTAAGAATAGTTTCTGATTCTTTGAAATGATCTGATAATATTTGGTGGGAGAAAGATAATAATGTTATTAGGTTATGACCTAAAGATAAAAGTAATTAGAGATAATTATGGTTAGAAATTTGCATTTCTGCATAACCTATCTCAGAAGAATGATGATATTAATAAATTAGCTAAACTAAATTAATGTGCTCAATAAATATATAAAACTTGCTGTTTTAAGCAAGGTTACTATCCATGATGCTGTAATGTACATTCAGTTTGATTCAGTTTCTTTTGTCTTTCTCACTCTTTAATGTTTTCATCTAGATCTTTGCAGGCCTTTTAAGATCAGTAATATTGATGTGGTTGATCTTAGATAGCTGCAAGTTAACGACTATAGAAAAAAACATGGGCAGGGAAGGGATTCCAGGGGCAATCTGCATACTACATCTACCCTTGTGGATGGATGTACTATGCAGCTGGCTAGCAGAAGCCATTATGAAATCAGAAGAAAAGGCAGTGAGGTGGCATTGTATCTGTTAGATTTTGGATAAAGTTGGTGAGTGATTCAGATTTTTTAGTGTGTTGGCAAGTGACTCAGATAGCTTTTCTCTTGTAAGACTTGTAGTTGTGGGTAATTACGAATGTATGTTTTGATAAAGATTTTGGAGACAATTGTTATTTAAAATTTTGCAACAAGTGTTATAAATGTAATCTCCCACAGTGCTGATTCTGTGAAATAACTTTGTAACAAGTGGCATTAAGTAAAATTCCAGTGAGCTGGTTCTGTAATCAAATTTTGATTCTTGGTTGTGACCATTTTACTTTCATTGCTCTTGCGAAAACCATGCCATCTTATTTCCCCCTCCTCTATAAATCTGAAATCCTGTTCCCATAGTTGACTGTTTCCTTATTTATAATTTGTTTCTTAAATAATTGTTTTTCAGCCTCTTTATACAAAACCCAAAGTTGTTGGTTTTGCTTATTTTGCTGAACCTTTCCATAATGAAAAGGATCTTGATAAAAAGTTAGTATGTTTTTTTTTTACATTATTTTTTAAAGTTTTTATATAATTAAACAATAATTATATTTTGTTTCTTAATTACTTTTGGAATTTAAGGCAGTGAGCTAGCAGAATCAGCATGCCGGGCAAAATGCTTAGCAGCATTTCATCCGTCTTTATATTCCGAGTTCAAATTCCGGCGAGGTTAATTTTGCTTTTCACACTCTCTCAGGGCCGATGTAATCAATTTACCCCCTCCCATGAAATTGTTGGCCTTGTGCCAAAATTTGAAACCACTTTTGGAATTTGAATTAGTTATATATTTTCATTATTTTAAAAAATAATGGAGTAGTGGATAACAGAATTGGTAACACTTTTGCTAAAATGTCTTGTGGTTTTTGGTTATGCCAATTTAACTTCCCAAATCCTCTCCTGTCATTACCTAGACCAAGCAATCGTCCCTGTAACAATGCGAAATTGCGATTGATGTACAGGAAGGGAGCTGAAGAAATAATATACAACGATTCTCCCTTCTTGTCTGTACATTTTGTATCCTGTATCATTTTCTCCGTAGGTTAGTATACCATGTCCTTTTGCCTTTGAATTTGTTTCTGTTCGGCTATCTCTCACTCACTCTCTCGGTGGACTCTCCCGTCGTCTTCGACGTATGGGCGTTCAGCAAGAACAAGATGATTAACAAGACATAAAAAAACGTAAATAGAGTTTAGGGTTTAAAAGAGTATTAGCGTGGTATTAAGATCTTCTTTGTTAAAAGCATAAGAACTTGTAAGAGGTTAAATACATAAGGACTTGTAAGGTTAAAATATAAAGGTTAAATGCATAAACATTTTTGTAACTTTGAAACCTCAAAAGTTGAGGTCTGAAAAGTTAAGAGCTAGATAGATTAATCTACAAAGGGTTATAAATGTAGTTAAACATATAAAAAAATATATTGAAGTGGGAAGCTTATCATGTTTGAATCGTGTATGGGAAGTGAGTCCAGCTTTTGACTTACAGGTGAAATTGCAAACATTACAGGTATAAATGTGTTATGAATTTACTGTTACTTGTGACGATGGCTCTATCCTGTGTTTTTGGTTATGAGATACAAGGCCAGAGTTGGATCGTGCTTCAAACTTGCACTGCGCGCATTGATACTCTAAGGAGTTGGACTGGATTGCCAGCCTTGATTGATGACGATGGTGTAATTCATCGTTGTGCTGGATCCGTTTAGTTTCAAAGGTACTGGCGGCTTGCCAGCAAGTGGTCCTCCAGCTCTTTCTATTGCTGCAGAAGGTCTCCATGCTTTTGGGTAAGTTCAAAGACTTCAGGTTGGCTTTGACTTTGTCTTTATAGCGTAAAAGTGGCCTGCCTACATGCCTGGAGCCTTGAGAACAATCCTTAGTTAAGGTAATGAAATCCATGCTGCCTATGACAAATCCATGTCAGTCATAGCAAAAATGTGTCCTGCACAACTTGTGAATGGCATGCATAACGGAAAAATACTTTGAGTTGATTTCAGTAGGGTGTCTCGCCTGATAATAAACCATGTCTCATGTGGCTTGCTTCTCATAAAAAGGTTGTCAATGCACGAGTCTGTGTTGTCCCGCAGGTTAGATATAACAGCTGACTGGCCTTGAAATCACACTCTACACAATATAAAATGAAGATAAACGAGCTTACTCCATGACCACACGCAGCTTCATTATAAACAAATTGAACTCCAAATGGAATGATTTTGTTCAGGTGTTTCTGAGTCAAGTAGGATATGGGTTCTAATACCAACAATACATCTAATGTTTTCAATTCTAAACACATCAAGTATTCATAGATTCTAACATTACTATCTTCTATAGCGTTCCACTGGTTATTTTCATAGATAATATCTGTCGTTGTCATTACAGAAGTAATTATGTGCGATTCAAGCAGCATTAATTTAAACAGAGTAAAGTTGAAAGACACCATTCGGTCAAGAATGTTTGTGGAAAACCAGAAGTCGCCCATGCATAACAGTCTCCACGCCAACGATTTTGTTCAAGAGCAAGGCAAAGGCGGATACAGATAGGCACCAATGACGTTACAACTCATTTCTACAGCCGAATGAACTGGTGCAACGTGAAATAAAGTGTCTCGCTCAAGAAGAACACAGCACACGGCTGAGATATAATGTGTGTGTGTGTACTCTCATATATACATGGTTATTTATATAAGTCTATTTTCATAAAAATAAGATAAGTCTGTGTGTATATATATATATATATATATATATATATATATATATATATATAATA
>JAOPUL010002510.1:23047007-23058716 GCA_027564515.1 Octopus rubescens
TATGTATGTATGTATGTATGTATGTATGTATGTATGTATGTATGTATGTATGTATGTATGTATGTATACATATATATGATGTTGAAACAAAGAGAAAAATATGTAAATAAATCATTTAACAGTGAATCTCACAGTTTGATACGGCTAAAAATAATAACATGTAATATGTTGATTAAAAAAACCTTGGCTAGCAAAAAAGACAAAGGCTACATGCAGGAATCAAACTTCTATACCCATAATAGATGTGCTAACCAATTGCACCAGAGTATCCTTCAGTGTCTCATCAAGATGGACTGTTCAAATGTCCAGTACTAACATGTTAAGTGTTACTTCTATATACACATTTAGGAATTTTCACTGCATTTGTGACTGTCAGAATTTCATTAGCTGGATGTTCTTCTTATCACCAACTACTTTATAGCATTGACTGAGTGCATTTTATAGTGTCACCAGCACCAGTGAAATTGTCTGTCAAGATTGAAGTGCCTTCTAAACACTGTCAGGTTTTTTTGTTCTTTTTTCAGAGTTACTAATCTCCTAGTCAGGTTACCTTCATTATGGTTCATGTAATTGTGTTAAAGGAACTCACAGTGTGGAAATATGGAAGAGGGGGATTATAAGCAGATGAATTTCTACAAATAGAGGGGAAAGGAAGGAACTTATATAGCCCACACCATAGACCAATGTGTTAACCAAACAGTGTATAACAAAATGCAGATATTGCTGCAAGGGTATTATGAAATAAAATATAATGTCTAAATATAATGTATGCATGCAGTCTAACCCATGCCTGCATGGAAAAAGAGACGTTAAAGGATGATGATGATGATGATGATGATGTATGTGCCGGTGATACACTCTCTGGAGTGGTTGGCGTTAGGAAGGGCATCCAGCTGTAGAAACCAAGCCAAAAATAGACTGGAGTCTGGTGCAGATTGCCAGTTTCCAGTCAAAACCGTCTAACCCATGCCTGCATGGAAAAAGACGTTAAAGGATGATGATGATGACGTAGTGGAGAACTGCGTTAACTCTTGTTGTGTAGAGAACCAATCAGAATTGAGTATTGGCATCATGTGTCGTTTTGGGGTCAAGAACCAGAGACATGCTTGTTGAGCCAACCTTCTATAAATAAGAACGTTTTGTCTTATCAGGGAGTCATTTCCATCTTGACTCCACAGCACAACACGTGCGTATGTTTCGTACGGAGTCATTCCATCTCCGGCTCCACAGCACAATACATGTGTGTATTACATACAGTGTTTTTCTCCACTTTGACTCCAGCATGCATCATCTTCATTCTACTCTTGTTGCTAACACAGGTATATCTATCTAGTCTCATTTCCTCGACTACACAACATGTCACCTTGTGTATTCAATTCCATTTGCTTCCAGCATGTGTACACACGCATGCTTTCTACTTTAGTCTACACACGCCACTATTCAACACATTACATGTATTTGAAGGTTCGACAATAAAATCTTAATTAACAGACGGAAGATTCGAATCCAGTTTGTTTCTTACATGCAGCCTTTTCAACCAATTGATTCAGTCTCCTTCCATCTTCGTCACATTATATATATATATCTTTCTCTCTCTCTAGGGTATATGGAAACCAAGAATGATTTCTAACCCTGATTATTTTGAAGACTTGAATCCTTATCAAATGATGCCAATTGTAAGTTATTTAATTTTGTTTAAAAATAAAGTAAAAAAAATTAACCTACCCCTACTTTCTGCATCAGTGGTTCTTAAATGGTATGCTGCAATGCATTGATGCACTGCAAGGGGTATCTAGGTATGCCTGAATTTTAAAAAAATATAATTTAGGGATTTTAAAAATTCATATTAATATCTTGAAAATGTGAGATGCCGATATGGCAGTTGGGAAGTTTGCTTGTCAGCTACATGGTTTTGGGTTCTGTGTCTTTGCATAGCACATGGGGGAAATTTCTTCTACTCTAGGTCCTGGCTAGACAATGCTCTGTGAGTAAATTAAATCTACAAAAAACTGTACAAATCCCATTTGTGTGTGTTGGAGGGGTGATTTCCATGTCTGAATGATTACATTCTGCACTCACATATAAATAGTGCTGAGCACAAATGGTGAACTTTGTTGACAGTTCTGTCAACAAACTAGAAGACATAAGAAATTTAGAAATCTTGAAAAACAAGCCAAGTTAATGCCAGGAAGGGGATCTAATTGTAAAACAATACTTCAGTAATCATTGAACCCATGCTTCCATGCAAAATCATTCAAAACTTGATATTCCCCTATTTACAAACAAAAACAAAAAAACAAAAAATCATGTTTTTACTTAAATTTGAAAATTTTTTTTCCAGGGTGCTATTGGATTAGAATTATGGTCTATGACTGATTCTATCTTGTTTGATAACGTTCTTATAACAGACAACCTTGCTACAACTACGAAATGGACTGAAGATACGTTTGCCTTAAAACAAGCTCAGGAAAAATCTTCTATTTCTGGTGTAAGTTGAAAATCTATTTGCATCTACCGCAACTTTAAATATTTCCATTATTTCATCCAAAACTGTAAATTTTCGGTTTGTGGCAAGGCAGAATTATTAGTGCATTAGACAAAATTGCCTTGCAGTAATTAGCTATGGCCCTTTATGTCCTTTCAAATCCCACACTGAAATCAACTTTGCCTTTCATCCTCCTAGACTAGATAAAAATTACGTACCAGTCAAGTACTGATGTTGATTTAATTGACTCTATCTTCCTCTATAATGTGTGTCATTCCAATGTTAGAAGTCTGTTGTCATGAATTTTAAATGTTAAGACAACATTTTACAATAATTATTATACAAAAGTGAATCATTTTACATTGAAATTATTATTTACAATATTTAAAATGATTCTCACAGATTGCTGATGCTAACTATACTCCATTCTCGAATTATCCCATTTTGAATATGCTCTCTTAGTGATATTCCTAGCATGTATTTTTTCATAGCCTTTTGTGTCATAGCTAATCAATGTTCTATTTTCTTCGTAGTAGCCCATGTCTCACTTGCATATAAGAGTGCAAGTAGAATGGTGCTATTGAAGAGTCTGGTTCATATGGCATTGGCTAGCTTTGTTTGGAGCACATCCTTTGATTTAAATGTCTGAATAACTTAATTACAGGAGTTTGTCTTCATGGAAAAAAATATGCAATATAGCTCAAAATGAAGTTTCTTTTCAGCTTAAAAATGGAACCTATTAGTCCTGAACTCTAAGTATCAGGCATTTTTGTGATTTCGTCATCACCATAGTTTTAACATCTATTTATTTATCAGCTCTTACCAATATCTATGATTATCTGTTGCTCAATGTTTCTGTAAAGTGATATGAAACTATTATATATGTTGTATATCTATATATTGATGCAGTGGCAATATTCTTATGGTCCTTTGTGGATAATCAGTAGCTGTAATTTATTGCATTTAGCTATAAAATAAAACAAAAAAATATTACTTTATTCCTTTTGATTTTAATATTGCAATTGAATGACATGTTTGTAGGGCTCTGACTGGCCAGCAGAAGGTTCATAAGCTCATACACTGATAATAATGCTGTGCAGTGTTTATAAAATTATAAAATGTCAAGACCATTCAATTGTAAATAGGTATCATGTGTAGGTTTAATTTACTACTATAAACCATGTGAGCTGTGTGTATCAGAAGTGTTTGGTTAGCTTGAAATATTAAGCTAATTTTTTCCATTGATTTTGAGAAGGTCAAAATAATCAAACTTTTCTTGTGACCCTGTTGTCATAACCACAACCTTGAATCACTGTACAAAAAAATGAAAAACAATCTTCAGTGTTTCCCCAAGGACTCAATGGGTAATGGAGTATTACTTTTTAATTTTCTGATTTATGTTACTTTCTTCAATTAAATGCTTCTCTGTTTCAGAAAAGTGTAGTGCAAGCTGTTCTTGATGTGACTAATGAACGGCCTTGGCTATGGGCTGTATTCATTGTTGTTGTTTTGCTTCCTATTGTACTTGTTATTGCCTATTGCTGTGTAGGCAGCTCAGCAAAGGTAAGCTTTCCCTTTGAAAGTAGCGGGTTTGCATTGCATGCAGCTGCATACCCAGCTTTTTCTTTTTCTAAAATACTAAAGCCTTTGTGTGTACATGAAAAAAGTGTGGCTCTTTAAAGCCCCAGTTTTTCTGTGCAATATAACTGCTCTTGGAGAATATGTCTGGACTCTGAACCCATATCTGGACACTGCTTAAAGATATGTGACTAATTCCTCCCCTTCCCCAATGGCAAGATATTTCCCTTTCAGCATTCTACTTACCACTGTCTTAATGATTCATGTATTGTCGTGTTTAAAAAAAAGAATTGGTTTTGTTTTCTGTATACAGGAAAGTAGCTATTTCATGATGTTGATGAATAAACTTTCATCTGCTGCTGAAGACAATCCCTGGTTAATTGTTACATACGGAATGATTATTATCATTCCTATCATATTACTGTCTCTCTACATTATCTCTAAAGGAGGGAATCAAGAGGTAGTTTATGTGTTGTGGCCGTGTTGTCCAGTATTTTCTATACTAGTTGTAGTAGTTGCTCAAGCATAGTTTTCACATTGCTTTTTACTCCCACTTGCCTCTCTTTGATATTTTTGTTCATTTAAAACCTGTAGCTTAAGTACTCCACTTTTAGATGTAGTCATTATATTGTTTTTGTGCACAGGTATGGCTGTGAGGTTAAGAAGTTTGTTTTGCAATCTCATGGTTCCAAGTTTGATCCAACTTCATGGCACCTAAGGGCAGATGTCTTCTACCATAGCTGCAAGTTGATTAATATCTTGTCAGTGGTGGGAACCTGTCATTATGCAAAAGGCATTGTACTTACTGACTGAGTCCATCACCTTCCCTGCAGATGAAACGACTTTGACCTTCTTGGATTGTCTCTGACTCTAAGTGATGAACTCAACACTTATCCTGGGTTAGATTTTTCTGCGATGTGATCAGCCTGGTGCACTTTTGATCAGGTGTCAGAAGACTCACTGAGCAGAAGCTGTTGTTATGCAAAGTTCATTGTGCAGAATATTCTTAACTGTCACGGGATATGCTAATAGTATTGGCTATTTGATTTATAGTCAATAGCCTATCATCCATTAGCATGTGAACACGATCAATGTTTTCCTCAGTGGTGGCGGTTGCAGGACATCCAGATGTTGGGTCATCTTCAAGACTCATCCTATTCTTATAAGTAATCCAAGTTCTTTAAAATAATAAAATTTTTACCCCTTGTATGTCCACATCTGAGACCAGTCTTTATACTTGTGGGCATGGCATGATTTTTTTTTATTTTTTTAAAAATCTGGTCTTTGTTTCTATATTGATTTGATATTGATTAAACAGATTAGATATGAACATAGTTATGTATCTATTTTGGTTTCTTTGGATTCTGTTAATCTTAAAATGTGACATTTCACATTAAATCAGCTCTGGTCAGCCCAAAAAATTGGCTTGAGTTATTGGCCAACTTTTTAGTAAAGCTAATGTAAAAAAGTGGTAACTCTTTGATGTCACTGAATATGGTTGTTACATTGAACAATTATAACACTAATTTTTTCTATTTTTAAAAATAGTTTACATCCTCAAACGGTGTCCTCTCCCAGCACATTTCATGTACACATCACTGGCACATTGTAATCCATTCATGTTTCTCTTTACCAGCAATGATATTGTACATATATGTGTGAGTGTTGTGTGAAAGAGAAATACTATAACAAAACTTTGCACTAAATAGTTATCTAATATTGACTATTTTGAATGTATATCTGATATACTTAAACTAGGAGCATATTATTAGAGAACTGTTATAAGTTCTGTGAGTTGTAAATGTTTTGTTGAGGACCTTTGTAAATAATGAACACAATCATATAAATGAATTTTAATGTTAAATGATATTAGTCTATTAATAAAAATAACAAAAAAGTCTGATGTATGAATAACAAATTAATCTTCTTAAAGAATTTCTGAACTAATCTAATTCAAGAGACTATTAGAACAACTGCTGTTATTGTATCAAGTTTATTATCAAGTTTGTTTCATTTTTGTTGTTTAAATAAGTTATCCAGTTAAAGCAAAATGATATTTGATAAAATGATGATTGATATGCATATACATTATTATCTCTGAAAGAAGAAAATTCTGTTCGATATTGTTGATAGCTATCGGAAAAAAGAAACTGGTGTCTGGGTATGAGGGAGATAATTGAATATATATGTAGGTCTGGTTAGGTTGCCAGTTGCTTCTCTTCTATTTACTTTACAAGGCATTTCTGGCTTTTGATATTATATGTTTAACAGTTTATGAGTGGAAGCTTGCTTCTAATATTTAATCTCACATTGCTTCAAGGATGAAACTGCGGAGAGGAAGAAAACCGATGCACCATCACCTGATGACAAGATCGGTGATGATTCTGGCAAGGTGAAAGATGATTCTGACGAGGTGAAAGACGATTCTGCCAAGAAGAAAGATGATTCTGATAAATTAGCAGATGATGTTGATCAAGAAGAAGAAGAGGGTGACAATGCTTCAGGTTCTGAAGAAAAAGTGGAGCCAGTTGATGGTAAACCTAAAAAACCTTTGAAGGGGGATCTTGAAGTTGAAAAAGTAAGTTGAAAATGCTATTACAGAATTCCCTCATCGCTTATTCAAATAATGTTTTTCCAGTACACTTTATATCAAACTAGCTCTTACTTGATCAAAGTGAACTCTTATAATACCTATATTTTTTAGTGATAATTAAGTAAACTTCATATTTTGTCTTAGTGACTTGGCTGTTTTTATTTTTTAGATAAGTGAATGGTTAGGCCGTTTGGAGAAAACACTTGATTTGACATTACTTTAACTGATGGATTAGATAGCTCGACTTAAATTTTCAACTGATAGAAATAACTTTATATATTTTTTTTGTGTCATTAACCATATAATGCTTCAGGAACTGGAGTTGAGCACCAACTCTGCAAAAACTTGTGATCTATGAATGGCAACTCTAATGCTCTTATCTGCATTTTCAAATTTGCTATTTAAAATTCATGACTTCGTGGTGTTTTTCATATTTTAGTAACCAGCCATAAGAGCACATGTTGCCATGGCAGTCTATTCTACACACCTTCACATACAAGAAACTCTGACCTCAGTTATAAATCTAATTACTGCCATAACAACATTGAAGCCAATGTACTAAAACTTATGTCAGCTCAGTTATTTACTTTGTGTGGATATTATAATTATTTGTAAGTGAATGATTGATTATAACACCTTGCTAAAGAATGATTCACTTTCTGTTTGAATGTTATTTAAAACTCCTTGTAGTTGTTTCTCTTCAATAATTGTAGTCCTTGATAAAACATCATTAATATTGAATTCTCTTATCACAGAAAACAGATGCTGCTGAAAGTGCAGATGATGATGAAACACCCAGGTAAGTGGAAGATTTCTTTAATAACAGTAATTAAATAATTGAATAATTGTAATTAAATGATTGTTGTATTTCTTGTGGGTAGAATATATAAGCGGAATGTTAATAACCTCAATCTCAATAACCTCAATCTCGCTGATCTCAAAAGCATTGGACATTGCTCCTTTCTTCAGACCTAACTAATAAACAAAAAAATAATTATATGATGATGATGATATACTAAATAGTCTTTATTCAATTTGGACATTCCCTGGACAATGATGAACCTCAGTGAAGCTGTGGTATTGGGAGGAAGTCAAATTAGTCTGCTTTTCAACAATGCTCCACACAGTAATTCATGGAATTTAAATCTGGTGAGTTTGGAGACCACAAGTTTGGTGTTACATGATCGTAAAGATTGTCTGATATTCATCCATTGATGGATTATGTAGGCTTTGTGAGATGGTGCTAAATCTTGTTGAAACATGTATGGCCTTCAACTGTGTACTTCACCCATCCAGGGCTTAATAACATTAACCGTTTTGTTACCAACCTGCTCAAAACTGCCTGAAAATGTTTTTGGCTTATGTTACCAATCTGCCCAGAACTGCCTGAGATAACCTATTCATATTTAAATGAAAATTTCAGTGCAGATCTTGTTAGTATATACATGAAAACACATGATCTCACTATGTAAATAATTGAGTTAGTGTCTGACATTATTTGACATGCTGAGTTTTATGAATTTTTGGAGATTTTTTTCTACGTCAATTTTCTGAAACTTTTTACCACTGATGAAAACTGGATACCAGCTTCATGTTGTCAAGCAACAAATCAGAATTTGAAGGATTTTTGAAAGAAGACCTGGAGAAATCCAGCAAAATATATGGTGAACATAAAAACCATGTGATGTGTGATTATGAATCAGATAGTTTGATTTCCAAAAGTGAAACCAGCAATTTCAACAGCTATGATAAAGAAAAAGAATTTGTACCTGAATGGAGTAAAACTTTGAAAACTGTTTCTCTTGATGATTTTCAGAAGAGATTGGACATAGTCATAGTCTTTCCAACAAAATCAATGGATTTTTGTTCCACCTCTTAATTTGAGGTAATAATTGCAGAACATTCTAACAGTTCACCAGTACAAGGAGAAACAAACTTTGATCCTTTATTTAAAATAAGATCCCTCATTGACTGTATTCAAAATACATATAATACGTTCCACAAACATGGGCAATACCTATCCATTGATGAAGGTAAGGTGGATAATAAAGTTGGGTTGGGTATGTTTCCAACAATATATGCCAGGATAACCACTAAATGGGGATCAAAGTTTGGAATATTTGTGAGCTGAATACTGGATACTGCTGTGGATTGAATTTTTATACTGGAAAAAGAGACAGCAGTGTAAGCCAGCATGTTGTCTGGAAATTATGTTCATACCATAACCAGGTATTTGCTGCAGTGACTGCAAGTAGAACTGGGCTGCCATTGGATATTTAAAAAAAAAATAAAATTAAAAAAAAGACGTGAAATATCCAATGGCAGAAAGCAACCACATACAGAGATAAGAGGCAAATCGATTTTCTATCTACTTGTGCACAACTGCATGTGGATAAAACTGGCCCCCATTTGTGAGCCTTGAATATAACAGGTATATGAGTAGTGTAGATCAGCTGCACCAAATGATGAATTATTACCCAGTAGGTAGACCAGGTAATAGACAATGGTGATAACTGGTTTTGTATATAGTAAATATGACTATTAATACATTTATACTATATACCAAATCAGGAGGGACTCGAAAGCAATGCAACCATCTGCAGTTTCAAGCAGTTGAAGCCACACAGTTGAGGAAGGTTATTTATCCTAAAAAATAACTAACCTGAATTCAGCCAATCTCCATAAATTACATAAAAATCAAGGGTTACAAACAGCAGTGTCATAAATGCTTTCATCAAAAATAGAAAGCTTCCACTGGAGGGTCAGTTGAAATAACTTTCCAAATTGTATGTACAGTAAGGTGCTTTACAAGTTTCCATGATAGGAATATTGTGTGTGTGTGTATATATATAATTTGATGTTATAAATATTTTTCAAATTTACTTAATTTGTATTGTGAGTTTATTTCATTTAGTAGATGGTATGTGTAGTTTATTTTCTCGTTTTCTTCAAAGATAAATTCCAGTATTTTGTTCTATTAAGAACATGTTTTTAAATTGGGTTCCAAAATTCACATTAACTTTATTTATCAACGTATTAAAGTTGTTTTATGAAACCAATCTAAATTCATGATTATTTTAGAATTATATTGAAACACTTTGGTTAGAAATATAGTAACAAAAGGTTTAGTTCTAAGACCCTGTGGAAAAATGTGAGGTGATGTAGTATGACCTTCATTATCACTCCTAAAAAACAATTCACAGTTGCTGGAAACCTAGTGTGTATCACTCTAGAGACATTAGAATGATCTGCACATTACCATGTTACTTCTCTTGTTAGATTATTGGTCTTGGTCAAAGTTTTTCTCATCAGAGAAGAATCAAAGCATGCCATGCTCATGGGATTTCTTTTTACCTTGTTAAGTAACCACTTGGCACAGATCAAATAGTTTTCCTGTTTCTTTGCTGAAATGAATTGTCTTCTTAGTACATATGACTTGTATTGAATGTCATCATGCACATGGTTCTGATAGTCCACTCTAGCATCTAAAGTTCTTTGGTAATTGAATTGCCCTCATTGATTTTCCAGGATGATCATCAGTAATGTTTTGAAACTGTTGGATGAATTATGGTGTCTGAATGTATAGGATTTTTTTTTCTCTCCTAAACATTCTCACCAGAAGCTTCCAATTCCATCTGAACTTTGTGTGGAAAAGATCTTGCAACATTCAGAAAGTTGGCAATTTCTAAACTGCTGTGTTCCACACATGGTAACAAAGACTGCATTTCTTGCTTCATTTCATTAGCCTTTATCTGTCATGGGATCTCAAAGAAATAAAACCTTTTAATTAGTTTGAGTAGAGTAATATACTGATAATTGTCTTTGAATACCCCTTGCATCAGGTATTTTGTTTCATTTTCATTTGTTTTCATTTTCTCTTCATCCTAAGTTTTCTGTATATTTGGATTATATTAACATCTATTTTTCTAATAGAATAGAAATAGATATCTTGTTTGCTTGTAATTGTGTATTGAAAAGGAAATGATTCCATGGTCACCACAGGAATATAGAACATGCTTACGTATGTTAATACATTCAGCTTTGTTTTATTTCTCAATAGTATTATATACTATTGAGTGTCAAAAAAAATGGTGTACATTTACAAGATGCACTAGAATAGTGTCAGTGACCATGATATAGATGTTTGATTTTTTTTACACTTTACATGCAATTACAAAAGCAAATGAATCGTTATTTTGCTTTTTCTATACTGGTGTAGATGAGATGAGTTACGTCTCATGCTGGATGATTTCTCTCATTAACTACTTGATATCCTGGATTGGGTACATTTTATGTTACTAGTCTGTAGCCAGTCTAACAAGTCATTTCTACCTTGTATCAATTTTCCTTTTCTTTTAAACTCTGAGTTACTGTTTTCTTTGTCAACTTGCTTGTTTGTAGCTTGCAGTCAGTGTCTCTTCCTGGGGGCAGGAGTGCATTGTAGAGATAGGGAAGTTACATTGAGGTGGTTGGGAGTAAAGCTATCCATGATGTAAGATGAGAGAGTTGTTATTGTCGAATGGCTGTTGAGCCTAGCTTGTTCAGGGTGGGGTGGGGGTGGAGAGATGATATAATGTAAATGAAGAATCGATTCTCATTCTGAATGAATGGCTATGATGTAATTGTTTAGTAATATCTGTGTGTCTGTGTTTTAATCACTATCATGACTATTTTTAATAGTCTCTCATAAATCTTTCTGTTAATGCACATTTGGATTATATTAACATTCCATTTTTAACAAAATGAAATTTTTCTTATCAAAATTTGCAATACTCTTCAATAAAATTGTTTTTGTTTTTTTCTGTAGAAGGCGGCGTTCAAGAAAAGACTAAAAATGTAGCAAAAGTATTTTCATTTCCATCCAGCCATCAACTTAAATGGAACTGAAATGGTACTTCAAAAATTGTAGCCACTTTCAGTTAAAAGAGCAATTCATCTGTGGTGAGAGTTAAAATAAATTGATAGTGTGCGTGTGAGTGTGTATGTAGGTATGTATGTATGTATGTATGTATGTATGTATGTATGTATGTATGTATGTATGTATGTATGTATG
>JAOPUL010002510.1:23324662-23334890 GCA_027564515.1 Octopus rubescens
ATGAAAGGCAAAGTCGACCCCGGCAGCATTTGAACTCAGAACGTAAAGTCGGAAAAATTGCCGCTAAGCATTTTTCCTGGCGCGGTGACGATTCTGCCAGCTCGCCGCCTTTGGTTGGTTCTAATAATGCTTCCATATCTTTTCCAATGACGTTCTGTTGGTTTCAAACTTGAAGTAAAACCAGGCTCACCTGCCGTTATACTCGGCTCACCTGCCGTTAGA
Organism: Octopus rubescens; assembly: GCA_027564515.1. NCBI lineage: Eukaryota > Metazoa > Mollusca > Cephalopoda > Octopoda > Octopodidae > Octopus > Octopus rubescens. The sequence goes on from JAOPUL010002510.1 coordinate 23,324,885, forward strand.
CTACGTTCACTTATATTGTTATAGCATTAATAATCTTCTTACCTTTGACAAGTACATGCATTAATTATAGAAATAAAGAAACTAAATGATAGATTACATAAATAATAGAGTATAACAAAAAGTTGTAAGCTGATGACACCACATAAATCCTAAAATATTCAAAGCTGAAGTGAACAGGAAATTTTTATCCGTACAGGTAAATGTAATTTATAGCTTACTTTAAATCATTAAAGAAACTTTGGAAGTTCGAAGTGAAGCAAAATGAACATCTGCTACAACACTGTTCATAATGCCTTTATAAGGTTAAAAGATCATGTAGTCCAATTCAATATACAACGTATTCATACACGGAAAGATCATCTTCTACATCTCACGTGATTGAATTGAACCTTTCATATTTATTCAGGAAAAAGATCAGATGATAAACTAATATTACGTATGATCGGGATTCAAACAATCATTCGGTATATTATCATCATCATCCTTTAACGTCCGTTTTTTCATGCAAGCATGGGTTGGACGGTTAGTATACATGATATTATTTATCTTTTGATTAAACAATAATGATCGAAGGTTTTCAAGAAACGGCCAACTTTTCTTCCTCTCCTAGTATAGTATACCCCAGATTACTTTATCTAATGTGTGAATTTTTAAGATAAACAATAAGATAAATTTTTAAAGTTTATTTAGCCACTATTTCTAGCACGTCGAACGACCACGTAGAGGCCTAGTCATTGTCTCATATATGTAAGTATACATGCTAACAAATTCTTAAATGTGGAGCAACACTATTTTGTGAAGTCTGTGTTTTATATAACGCTTATACGTAATAACGTCTCTATTGGTTTCAAACGTTGACACAAGACCAGCAATTTCGGGGGAGGGAGTAAGACGATTACATTGACTTCAGTGCTCAACTGTCACTTATTTTATCGACCCCCCACCCCACCCCCAAAATGGATGAAAGACAACGTTGACCCCAGTACGTAACGTCGGATAAAGTGCCGTTAAGCATTTTGTCCAGCACGGTAACGATTTTGCCAGCTCGCCACCTTTAATAACGTTTTTATTAGTTATTTATATTTAGTTTTCCACCAAAATGGCGACCTGGCAGACTCGTTAGAACGCGGAACAAAATGCCTTGCAAAATTTTGACTGTCTTTATGTTCTGAGATCGAATTTTCCTTTTATACCTTCGGGGTCGATAAAATAGGTATAAGTAGAGCACTGGGTCAATGTAATCGACTAGCCTCTTCCCCCAAATGCCAGGCCTTGTTCCTATGGTAGAAAGAATATTTAGTCTTTTGTCAAGGCGGTGACCTGACAGAATTGGGAGCACGCTGGACGAAATTTTCTACATGTAGAACACTGAGTCGATGTAATCGACTAGCCCCTTCCTCAAAATGCTAGGCTTTGTTCATGTTGCAGAAAGAATATTTAGTCTATTGTTATATGTATAATTTTGAGATTAGATTTCTTCTTTAGATATATGTAGGGGAAAATGTAGAATAGTTTTAGCAGGAACGCAACATCATATGGGGCATAATTAGCTTTTAGTTATTTCTGAAATGCAATTATATATTTCCTTAAATCAAGCTCATCTCGGATGTAGACTGTCAATTTGTATTTTCTGAAATTGGCGTGTATGATTCTGAGGTTCGAAAATTTCCCCTGTGAACTATGGGCAGGGATTTAATATTCTGGGGTCGACTGAATATTTTCATAAAGCATAAGAGGTGCTTAATAATTTATATATTATATTAAACCAGTTAATAGAAAACTTGACTCCTGACACTTCAATCGTTTTCACTTTACAATTTTCTATAATCATCTAAACAGATAATTTTTTTTTTTTTTTTTTGATAATCATGACATTTTTTATCAAAATAATTTTCTATTGTTTTGGATTTCTGCTTAAAATAATTTGATTTTGAAAGATTTTATTTGTTTGTTTATATTTATGCAATTATTTATATGTGCTTGTCATCAGAAAACGGCATCTTTCCAGTGAAACTCGGTAAAACAGAAGAATACTATCACCAACACCACCGCCACTAACACTACCACCAACACCTCCACCAACACCACTGCTAATACTACTACCACCAGTACTAACACCACCACCACCACACCACCACTATCACCCACTTAACACCATCACCAATGCCAACATAACCACCGATACCAATGCCACCACAAAAAACTACTACTACCACCACCACCTAACTGTTACATGACATCACTTCACCCTCCACCTACCCACCTTCACGTGTTGCCACCAATTTACCTCAACAATGTCCCCGTGCCGGTGACACGTTAAAAAGAACCCGTGTCGGTGACATGTTAAAGACACCCAGTACACTCTCTAGGGTAATTGATGTTCGGAAGGGCATCCAGCCGTAGAAACCAAGCCAAAATGAAATGGAGTCTGGTACAGCTCTCCGGCTTGCCAGTCTCCAGTCAAATTATTCTAACCCGAACCAGCATGGAAAACGGACGCTAGATGATGATGATGATGATGATGATGATGATGATATATATATATATATAGTAAAAATTATAAGGCATACAAACAGTAAAAAACATACAGGTAGAACGTTGCAAACGGACAATACACAGAAAATATAAAGTTTCCAATCCTCATCAGTTATCGTCCAAGGGATCCATGCGATTTCACACCTTTAACGATAATATCGCGTCAGTGGCGGTACCCGCTGGGAAATAGCGGACGAAAGAGGGACAGACAAGAACAAACGCGACAGAATGTGTGGCAAAGCGCAGTGTGTGTGTTATTCGTTCGTTCTGTTTGTTTCTTTATATAAATTATTAATATATATATATATATATATATATTTATATACAGACATGACCGAGTAAGTAGTTATATCTACTGGACAATATGCCAACACTACAGCATAAACACTAACAATAAATGGTATAAACATGTACCAAACAAGGTACATGACAACAACTAGGACACCATCATTTGGGATAAGCCTGTTCAAACTGACAAAGAAATAAAAGCTAATCACTCATACATAATAATCAAAGATTGGAAATAAAACACCTGCTTATTGATAGATATTGCAATCCCTTCTGTCCAAATCATTGCCCCAAAATAAGTGGAGAAATCGTTCATGTACAAAGATCTCGAAATTGAAGTGTTCAAGATGTGGGGAATGAAGCTGAAAACAATACCAGTAACAATCAGAGCATTGTGTATGATAAAAAAGCATATGAACAAAAACGCAGAAGCTATACATGGACCCTCAACACTACACACTATCCAAAAAAATAGCCGTTCTAGGAACAACCCATGTCCTACGTAAGACATTGTCAATTCAATAATACCACCCGAACAAAACAATCCACAAACATAAGACACTCTATAAGTAAATATCTAATAAAATAAACAACCACCACAGCGCATGTACTCTACAAGCCGGATACTCAACAGAACACAATTTGCATTACACACGCAACACACAATACAAATACTAATACAACAAAATGCTGCAACCAGACCCCATAACAAAAACAAACTGAGAAGAATTTGCATTTCCCCAACAACAAAAAACAATACATAATGCTGCACACACTCTAGCAACATGGAGGTGTATCAAGGGATGCAGTAGAAATTTGCCTGAAACTACCAAATGTTGAATAATAATAATAGTAATAATAGAAAGCTTGTGGGTACCTAAGGTTACAGGAGACCAGCTACCCACATAAATCTTACCAGTAATAAAACCGAACCTGAGTCAAAACATCAATAATAATAATAATTCGGGAACTGAAGACCAGTTAATCATGGATAAAATGGCGATGAAAAACAGTAAGCGAAGTAAAACAAATTTAGCTATGGCCTGGATAGACCACTAGGTACATAACATGTTACCACAGTCATAAATCGTTGAGCGTTTGAATATGTTTGGGATTGCAAAGAATATCAAAAGTTTTTGAGATAAGGCAGAGAAAGTTGGAAGACAGAGCTCACAGCTTATGGTCAGAACTTAGGAACATTGAGAATGAAGAGACGGATCTTTCAAGAAAACGTGTTTTTATGCATGACTCCTTTAACATTTCAATATTAGTTTAAACAGCAAAAGATCAACCATCTATTATTTATAAATGGCCTCAATCTGAACGAAATTCAAGTTAGTTCTTTGGTGAACACAGTCCATTGGTTTAGTAAACACATCAACACGAAATTTGGCCTAGAAAAATGTGGAGTAAATGTGGACGAGGAGGAAAGTCAACATTTGAAGGTGTAGAATTATCACCAGGGTAAGTCATGGAAAGTATTGATAATACCGGATATAAATACCTGGGAATATTGGGGGCAAATGATGTGATGGAAGTATACATGCAGATGAGCTTTACGCAGGAGTACCCACGAAGTCTTAGACAGGTGCTGCGGTCAAAAATAAGTTTCAAGTAATTGATACATCGGTGATTGCATTATTGAGGTATGGTGCAGGTATTATCAATTGGAGGAAAGAGGAGTTAAAGAGGCGTTAAAGAGGCTGGATCGAAGATCGAGAAAACTATTCACTCCAAGAGCTATATTGACAGGATGTGTCTAACCAGGCATGGGTGAGGGCTAATCAGCCGTGAAAGTTGTATATGCTGGAAGAAAATAACTTGGGGTGGTATATCAAGAGTGCCATAGAACCTTTGTTAGTACAGGTGAGAATATCTGGTGTAGTCAGGGAAATGCCTGCTTGGAGATAGAAGAGGACAAAGAAAAATGGAGTAAGAAAGACGAAAGAAAATGAAATGGGAAAAAGATATACGGAAAGATTGCGAGAGATGGAAGATAGCACTGGCTAAGGAAAAGTGGTTTGAAGCCAGAGACATAATTGCTTATCTCTGCTACGCAGGAACGAGCACTTAGGATATTATACCAAATGCAAGATTGACAATACAGTAGAAAGTAACAAGTGCAGGTTTTGCAGTAATAAAGGTGAGACTGTATGGCATATTGTGAATGAATGCACGAAGCCGGCCCAAAACTAAAACAAAAGACACGACAATGTCGCAAGAATGCTTCATTGGGATATGTGTGGCAAATATGGCTTAGATAGAGAAAAGACGGTATGGGTAAACCCCATAACGAATAATCGAAAATGACTGGATAAAGATACTGTGGGATGTAATGATCCAATGTGACCATGAAATTAAACATCAAAAGCCGGATATTGCAGTCATGAATAAAGAGATAAAAACCGGTTTAATCATAGGTGTTACATTTCCTGGTATTACATTTCCTGGTAATGCCAAAGTATCGAAAGTAAAGAAGAGAAGCAGCCATATATGGAAATTAAAAGTGAGAGATAAAAGGATTGTGATCATTGAAGAAGGTGAGTGTCGTACTTGTTGGAGCCTTGGGAACGGAGTACGAAGTACACAAACTGGATTAAAAGGATAGGAATAAATGTGAAGATAAATCATCTACAGAAAATAGCGTTGCTTGGAACCACACGAATCCTCCACAAAGTTCTCGAAATCAGAATGAAGATCGCTACTTCAGTCCAGTGGGTGTTGACAGCTGGCACTTTATTACAACTCTCAGCGAAGGTGCTGTGTTAAACAAGAATAATAATTCAGACATCTGTTAGTAAGTATCTCATTAAACGGACTAAACCTAGCATGTAATTGAATGAAATAGCATAGAAAAAGAATGAACCATTGAATTCAGTTTGGCTGTTTTGTGAAACCCACTCTCTCTACTGGTTGCGATATTGAATATGTGTAATTGAACTGGTAAATTTCAGACAATAAACAAAAATCGATTTTAACTAGCCGATTCAGAATTGAATTAATATTCACAATAATTCAATAGGTTGACTCTGGGGAATTAGCTTTGATTTATTGACCATTATAAGACATCTTAAAGGCCTAAATCAGTCAATATAACTTGAGATATTTGGCTTTCAGAAGTTACTTTATTATTGCTCCCGTTGCACTCCCAAACAGAAAAAGTTCTAACCAAAAGGGAAACCTGTATGCACTCACTCGATTTGCTGAAATAATAGTCACATAAATAAATTGAGGAAAAATATTTTGCTGCTCTTTGTTTAGTGGAAGAGCTTGATTTAATCAATCATTTCTCCAATATTTTATTTATTGAGTTTAGTAATCCTCGGGGGATGAGAAGTAAAATGATACCCAACAGGATTCTGAACTCGAAGTTAACATTGTAATACGTTTGTCCGTGTGATTCCATAGCGTGGCACTTTGAGCAAATGTCTTCTACTGTATAACCCTCGTGTAACCCTAGCTATGTGAACGAAACTTGAAGCACGGAAGCTGGTCGGATAGAATGTTATTTGATACCCCCCTCCTTAGATGCCTTTAGTGGAACCTACTTACTACGTGGGCCAGATCTCCTGTCTGATGTTTCTGAGGCCTTGTAAAGACCACAGGGACTGCTTTTCCTTTTCTGATTCAATTACAATACATATTAAGTAAACTATCTCACAGAAAAACAATTCACTGAATCGATATTCAGTGAATCGATAATTCACTGAACTCTTCAGTTATTTATACGACGAGAGGATAGATGTTCGAATTTGGTCACATCAAATCCGACGGATCAAACGACGAAAACGATCCTGAAATTGCTATTAATCGATTGCTACTGCACGTAGCCCTCACATCAGAGTTATGTGTTCACTATTATCCTACTACCAATTTAAATATCGTGTAAACATAGGAATGTGTTCATACGTAAAACTTTGGAGAAATGACTTCTCTCATATCCTACGGTCGACTAATGCCTTGTGAGTGTATGTGTATGTATGTGGGCAATAGGGTATTCGGGCTAAATTTGACAGTTTCCATGAAAGGTAAAGAAAACACAATATGCTATCCAAAAATAAAAGTATTTTTAAAAAAAAAAATCAAAAAATAGCAACTAGATTGTGGCTGGAAGATAACAGTCTACTCAAAGTAGCCAACCTCAGCTTCCACCACGGCCTCAAAAGGCTCCAGAACCTGGCGCATGCGTTCCTCACTGTGTTACTGGGAAGATTTTTTAACACCTCCTAGATCTTAGTCACCAATTCGCCTTGGTGTTGCAGACAGAGCCGGTGGTGTCATTCTCAACCCCGCCCCACATAGTAATCCATGGGATTACAATCGGAGGAATTAGGAGACCAGACATTGAGGCTGGTGAAGTCGTAGAAATTCTCCGACAACCACTTCTGACTCTTTCTGGAAGTATGGCAAGGAGTCGAATCCTGCTGCCACACATGATCTTCTAGCAGCAACCCTCTCCAGCCAGGGTTTGACCAAAGTTTCCAGCAGCTTCCATTGACCGTCTGAATTGACCAAGACCCTGTTCAAAGATGAGGCGTGGCATGACGTCATCCTCATTAGAGACGCACCTAACGACATAAAAAATCCTCAAATTTAGCCCACACAACATGTATTGTGTGCGTATACATGTATTCGTGATTATGTATATATTTGCACCACTTTACAACTGGTATTGGTTGTTTACGTCTAGTAACTTAGCTTCTTCCGTCTACAAACGAAACCAACAAAAACATTCCTGTCAGATATTTTGTTTGACACTTTACCGATTCTTCCACTCTACTTTAATAATAATAATAATATCTTTCTACATTTTTCATGAGTAATGTTTATTAGTGGTCCCTATTCGGGTGATTCCGATGCGAGAGAAAGCTAAGTAGATACCATAAGAGGGGGCTAAAACTGAAACGCTTCTGATTTATTAGTATTTCTATTGGTATTAATATTTCTATTTTTATTTCTATTATTATTTCTTCAGCACTTCTGCACTAATAATAAAACAAATAATAATGGTCCCTAGCGCATATGTAAGACTACAGTAAGGAAGAGGAATGGTATAGTCGTTTCACTCGACACCAGTACATGAATTGTACTTATTTTCATCAATTCTGTTCAGATGAAAAGCAAAAGTTGACCATTTTAATTCGAAGTATAAAGAGACCAGAAGCAAAAGAGAGTAAAAGTATTTATTTAATTCGATTCTTTACTGTTCTTCAACCATCCACCCGGATAATAACGATTTCAAACATAAACACATCACAAGCTAGAACACTGGTTGAACAAACCTAACATAGAAAGCGTTCCAAGCGTGATATCCAATCGCTTTTGTATATCAAGAACCTCATTCTATATTGCCAATTGTATCCCACTCCATTGAAAATGGTAAGATGCGAATTGAGTATCATTTGGCTACTATATTTAGAAGGTTAGACAATGACATAGAGGCTCCTTCATTTGCGCGAGAAATGTTTTGCAGAAGAGGTGTAGACTATTGACTTGGTTACTACTTATTTAGTGTTAATTATCCAACCCCTCAAAATATGACAAGCAATGGCGACTGCTGACTAAATATAAAATTCTCAGTTGTACAAGAATATTGAAATGCTAAATACCAAAGATTTTTAACCTGTTTTTTTCACTATTTTCACAACTTCACTGCACTCATAAAATATAATTAATATTAAACAGTAAAATAAATACCTTTACACTATGATATCCACTACGTCACATTATATTTCAAAATTGGAGTTTATGTAGAGGGTGAAAAATTGTAGCAAATATATTTAGACACACATGCAACCATATTAAAGAATAAATATATGCATACACAAGTATATGTCAATATGTGTGTGCATGAATGCGTGCTTGTGTGTGTGTGTATGTATGTGTGTAAGTGCGTGTGTGTGTGTGTGTGCGTGTGTGTGTGCGTGCGTGCGCGCGCTGGAAAACAGTTGGTGACGCGCTCTTTTGCTAATCTGTGTTCTCCACGTGGAAGCTATACATCTGCTTTGTTGGGTCAGACAGTGTATCATGAAAAATTCCTATGTAGGCTGTTTCACATTGATCTAGGCAGATCATAGCTATGCATTTGTATCAGTAACATGGGAACTGAGAGGCGGCTGGTAGTTTTCCAAAGTACACCTCCTCCGATGATGGCAGTTGGGTAACATGTCTGAGCTCCACTTAATTGATTCCACTGGTTGCTTTATTATCTTGCTCCTTTTCCATTAGACAAAACCTGCTGTTACTTGATCCGTTGAAATATGGAACAGCTTTATACACACTGCTTCTTGTTATTGGGAAATTCTTCAAATCTTCTGTCACTACATTTCCAAACGAACAAGAACAAGGATTTAGACTATATTCTTTAATTAAAATGCATGAAGACGTTAGTAGAAACGACCTTAAAAAAATGATCGTGGTAAATGTTTTCGTAATTCCTTTCAATATCGTCCAGGTTTGTTATTGATGTAAGATATATAAATGTTTGGGCAATTAGAGAGAATTATGTTGATATTTATAAGTAAGCTGTTTGGGCGAAAGCTTTGTGTCGTCGATTATTGTGTGTGGGGTAGGAGGTATTCAGACAGGAATATCTGTTTTTAATGTCCTATGTGTTTAAATTTTAACATACGTATCGTTGGGAAATGTGAGTGAAGTTAAAAAGGTCTGGCTAAGTTCGTCAAAATGATATGGTGGATAGGATCAGATTACCTTATTCTTCCTGGATTCTACTCTGGTTGAGTCGTATCTTCTTCATCTGTGTACACTGTTGCTCACTGAAGCCTTTTATAAGTAATTCATCATTATGGTTGAGGGAGGTTTTGTTACAGATAATCCTGTCTGGTGATAGGTTAGACGCTTTCCTAGGTATTCTAACGGCAAGATTTTCAATCATCGAGATAAATGGTTTATTAGTTTATTAGTGCCCTCACTTGATTTCTTGTATGGTTAGTGTTTGCCTGTTTGTCAATCTAGCGCTATGCTTAGGCAGTTGGCTATTTTCAGTTTGTGGGTAATGGTGATATTTAAGTCTAAATCCTCAAATATATTCTATTAAATCCTTTATTAATACCGTAGCAATTTCCTACAATATGTACAGCCGGACTATAGCCCAATTTAGAAAGGATTATATATATATATATATATATATATATATATATTTATATATAGGGGGGGGGGGCGC
>JAOPUL010002510.1:23392271-23405772 GCA_027564515.1 Octopus rubescens
TTTGACGGAGGGTCTAAGCAGCAGAGAATGACTTAAGTACACATATTCTTTTAGCTGCGTCTTCTCTCATGGCTAATCCTTCCTATATTTGATTAGAATTTTCTGCTACAAAATCTGCTAGCAAGGAAGTTGCTGCAGAGCTGCGGTGGGTTTTCCTACTTCCTTTCGCATTTTGTTTCGAGGGTCAGGTTGTTTTATTTCGAAAGTCAGGATGTTTTCTTCCTCGAGCTGTTAGGCTCAATTGCTCACTGAAATTCTCCATGCTGTTCTGTCCTCAGCTAAGTTTTACCAAGTATTTGCATCAATGTAGCAATTGATCAGGCTGCTCTTGCATGTGATCTTAAATCTCAGCTTTGGTTATCTTCTGGATCTGCTACCCTGCGCTAACTCACCATATAACAGCTGTTTGGGAATTATATTGTCATTTATCCGCTTCACGTGTCCGAGTCATTTCAGTCTCCTGTTGCACAGAATAGCTGTCGTACTCGAAATTGCTGCCTGTTTCAAGACTTCTGTGTTGGTTACTTTGTGTTGCCAGGTTATGCCAAGAATCTTGCTCAGACATCTCAGATGAAAGACATTGAGCTTGTTCTCTTGTCCTCTGTATAGTGTCCAGGTCTCTGATCCCTAGAGAAGGGTGCCCTGTTTGGATGCTCCATAAATCCTTACATTTACGTATGTATGTTTGAGTGTATATATGTGTGTAGTGTAAGAATATAATGTGCGTGTTTGTGTTTGGTGTGTAAAAGTGTGTAAATGTGGCTGCGTGTTTCTATAAGTGGTGGAATATGTTCAAACTCATGTGCTAGTCTGCTAGTAAGAACACGGAGTTTGGGGCTAAATTTGACATTTTGCATAAAATGATAACGAAACAAAATAATGTATCTAGAATTTTTTTAAATCCATCTAGATTATGTCTGACGGATTACAGTTTGCTCAACGCAGCCTCCCTCAGCTTCCACCACACCCTCAACACGGCTCCAAAATCTGCCGCAAGCATTCCTCACTGTGCCCTTGGAAAATTTTCGAACACCTTCTGGACCTTGGCCACCAGCTCGGCCTTGATGTTTGTATGCAAAGTGGTTGGTGTAATTCTCAACTGCACCCTACTCATAGTAACGCATGGGATTACAATCGGGGCAGATTGGTGTTGGTGAAGCCGTAAAATGTTCCGACAATCACTTCTGACCCTTTCTAGAGGTATGGCAAGAAGCCGAATCCTGCTGTCTGCAATATGTCTCCTGCCCTCTTGCTGCTAGCCACGATTTCGTAGTCTATGTTGCAGTTGTTCATGTAACTTCTTACAGCCTTTACAGTGTACACAGAACATTTAGCTGTTGTCATGTGGTCAATATTTTCATACCCGGTACAAATGATCATGAATATGTTAATCTTTTCCTATATTCTGATGGCTTCCAGTCCTCCATTTCTCAACTACAACTTTAATTGTTTGTTTTCCAACGTTGTTGACTTTTCACTAATACATCAAGCTGTGCCTGAAAAAATAGGAGACGTATAGAATTGTCAAATTTAGACGAACACCATATACATCGTTTTAGCAGCAATGATATCTCTCTCTCTCACTCTCTATTTTATCCCGTCTGTATATTAATTTTCCGATCCGCCGAGAGAAGTATCGATGCAGATGCTCTACCTGATAGAAGTTAGAACCAAATCTCCCTCTAAACTCCCTGTTAAAAAAATAATAAAATGTACCATATAATTCGTGATTTACAAAATATGAGAAGGTCATGTTTGTGACGACTTTGATCAGAGTGCAGCTTCATAAGGGAAGAGGAAATTGTTTCTATAAGTGTCAACTTGTATTAATCTGGCTTTAAGTCTGGTTGTGTGCCCAGAAATTGTCAATTGGTTAATGACGTGACATGGTACTATCCTAATTATCGAAATAATTACTTTGGACTTGATCTAAGATTGTTGAGAAATTGTACTAATAACATCGTTATTCTATCATGGTAGTCAAACAAAATACACAGATATTGTTATATTCCCCTTTGGTTTTCGAATCGTATTACATTACAAGACCTACTACGTACGCGTACTTCGCAGTTTGACACTATATATATAAGTGTGAATGTGTGCATACAAGCCTGTATATGTGTGTGCATATATATATATATATATATATATATATATATATATATATTATGTGTCTATATGTGTGTGTGTGCATATATATATATATATATATATATATATGTGTGTGTGTGTGTGTGTGTTTGTTTGTGTGTATGCGCGCGCGTGTATATATATAGTTTCGTCATTCATCTGTAGTTTGTGCTAAAACATCCAAACATGTTAATCAATCAACACAAAATCGATATTATAATTCTGATGTGTGTGTGTGTGTGTGTAGAGTGTAAGGCTGACGTTTAGTTGTGCGAATCGTTGTTGATGAATCTGATGTAGCTTTTTTCATTGAGGTTATTGTATTTGACTTTGTTGTAGTTGTTATATGATCGTGGTTTATTATTCTTGTTGTTGCTACTGTTGTGGTTACTTTAGGCGTCGCTACTTTGTGAGGCAGCTGCAGCTTTTAAGTGACATTTTGAATCACAAATGACATATTTGGGTTTTCTATCCACCGTTAAAACATATTAGCAATGCTTATATAGAGTATGTTTGACATCCAACGCAGAACCACAATCTTTCCACAAGTGATCACAGGACTGTGATGGACATATGTTAAAATTTATGTTCTTTTGACACACATTCGGCTTTGATCTCTCTCAATATTTGAGAGAATGTATTTTAACGTGTGCAAAATCTAGATATGCGTGTCTCGTCACTTCTAACTCTGTTTTAAAATGGTGCGATACTATTTTTGTCATACAACTTACTTATAAGGAAATGTGAAAACAGAACGGAAGAAATATTTTGCTCATGCGTTTATTCTTCTTAAAAAATACATTTATATATATATATATCTAAATTATACAGATATGCAAAACTTCAAGGTAAAAATTAAATATTTCATTGATTTTAATTCGTAATGTGATCTGCTGAAACTGAAATTAATGGTAATTCGCTACTTCAAATAAACTAAATGCAAATAATGTCATCAGAGTATCTCTATAACTGAAAAAGTGTTCATTAATCACCCACAGAACATGGAGAAAGAGATAAGATTCTGGAGGGATGATACCTTGACTCTCACGTAATGACATTTGCTCTACTTATAATTCTAATAGGAAATTTAAAAGTTAAATATTGTGACACTCATGTAACTATACTTAATTTTATCGTTCCCCTAAAAATAAATGGATTGGTCATTTTCTAGACAACGCCAATAAAGATCGATATAGAACAAATATATAAAAATCCGGTATGACAAACCTGTGGTGCAATTTCGATTTCTGGTTCCACCGATATCCTTACATTTACGCAGCTGATGATTTTCGGAAATATCTGAACTTTAAAACAGAACATTCCATCACTTCTTTAAGAAATACACTCTGGTGTCTTGTCAATATGAAAATGTTATTTAATAATCGTTAATATTTACTTCAGAGGGGGTGGGTGGTCGTGAGTGATAAGATCATGAATGTCACGATTACAATTGGTTGAGGTCACTGTTGAAACGAGATAATGTCCCTAATACACTATGAAAATGCATGCACGATACCGATTCCACTTACTGCTCTCTGAGGCCCTAAAATATTGGGTTTCAGTTCCTAATCAATAAGAAAACAATAATTATTAATGACTAATTAAGATTCAAGATTAAGGGAAAAAGGAAACTAAACAAAAATCTCATTCATTATCAGTCTACATTTAAAAGAACGGAAGTAAACGTAATATACTATATATCATTGATATATCTGATTGGGGCTGGTTTTGAAGAGAAAAATACTCCATTATATAGAGCAATGTATTTATTTGATTGGCATTTTAACTTAAATGACAAAGTTGACCACTGCAAAATTGTGTGTATGTGTGTGGGTGTACAACAATATTAAGCCTCAACTGTCCCTTTCATCTTTCTGGAATCGATAAAATGAATTACAAGTCAAGTACTGAAATCCGTTTTGTTAACTATACACCTCCTCTCACAAACTTTGTGTCCATGTTTGGAAATCATTATTAATAATCAATAGGGTCTTTTTTATCCCCATAAATTATTGAAACTTTTTCACTTTAAAAGTTATAAAAATTTATACAAAAACAGTTTAACTTACTTCAAGCCATTCATTCTAGTTTTCTGGTAACCATTATATTAGTGTAGTTATAATACCACAGCTTTTTAATTATTCAATTTAAAGGCTCAACTTTAAAAAACATTAATGTGAATGAGACATGTTGTTGATAAATAGGTGAAATAAAATATTAGATGTGTATTTATTCTCTTTATAGTTGATGCTGTTCTTGTTTACCTCCAAGTAGCTCTCATTGCTGAAAGCTCAGGCTGTGAACATTCCATGTTGTTATATAGCTTTCACTATATCGTAGAATATATCTTTTTTTTAACATGATAGAAATGAGTTGAAGCGATTTGGTTGCTATTTCTTGCAGGTAGAACCATCACATAGATACTCTTTCGTTGGCTCAGTATGCTTATAATACAGGAAAACGGTGGTATTAATCCTTTTCCAAAGACTATGATATAACATGCAATAGCACCAACCATGGACTGAAACTTGGTTGCAGTTTCGTCTTGCTGGAATATATTTCGTGGCTTACAGCTGTCTTCCATTAATATTGAAATGCTGCTATGATATAGTAGTAGAAGTAGTTGGGGTTGATCAGGCTAGTATAACTTCTTAAGATAATATTGATAATATACAAAAGACATATTTATACTTCAGTACAATATCATCGATAGATTTCTTTTGTATTTTGTCGTGTTTCATTTCGTTTTTGGAATGAAGTCAATGTCAAAAAAATAAAACCATTTAAAATAAAACTCTTTAAAAACAGTATTTTCTTCGTAAAATTTCAGTTTTAACAATATAAATAATAAAACAATTTATAGCAACGTTTTATAGGTTTAACGCAATGTCCCAAATTTATAGTGTGCCGGTGGGGAATTAGAGTAACGCAAGCTGCAGTAAGTTACAGATGTATCGATACTCTCTGGTGAGAATTAAATTCAGAGGGACATATTACCGTGTAATCCACCACGTTTATACCAAACTATGCACATTATAATTGGTTCAATTATTGACCATCATGGACTATACTGACACAACGTGTTACGAAAAAGATTTAGAGGATCAGACAATGCTAGGATTCGAACAATATAATTGGCTCCAATAAAAAAAATTCCAGACATTATGTTCGACGCTGCAGGTAATCAATTACCGATTTTTACAATTGTTTCTTATAAAGGAACAAGATAAAACTTGGTGGGGAAGCGACTAGTTGATTAAATTGACCACAATAATTGATCGTTACTTAACTTTATCGACCCAGAAGAAATGCAAACTTGACCTCCGTGATATTTGAACTCATAATGCAATCAACCGGAACAAGTCCATAATGATTTCGTACATTTGTACAATACTATAAATTATTGGTTTCAAATGTTGGCACAAGACCAACAATTTCGGGGAAGAGGACAAGTCGATTACATCGACCCCAGTGCTCAACTGGTATTTATTTTATCGACCCCGAGAGGATGAAAGGCAAAATTGGCCTCGGCGGAATTTGAACTCAGAACGTAAAGACGGGCGATATGCCGCTAAGCATTTTGCACGCCTGCTAACGATTCTTCCAGCTCGCCGCTCTAAGACTATGAATTATTAAAATGGAATGTAACCGATTATATCGAGCTTATTACTTGACAAACAAACACTATCTCTACAGAACGCCTAATGAGGGAATTGTTTACGTCGATAGGAACTTCATCTTCCCTTAACTATAATTAGAAATCTAGACAAAAACATCAACAGAATAATATCTAATTTATCGGCGTAAAGAGAGTCTTAAACAGGGCTACACTCCATTTTAATAAGGTAGTAGAGTGATCACACTGAGAAGTTAATGTATAGTGAACTTTGAGAAAAACAATCTGCGTATATCCTCCATTTGATCGAGATGCCTCCACATATATATTTAGGAGCTTTCGATTTTTTGTTACACAGAATTCCCAAAAGACCAATATGTGTCACAAACGGTTTAATACCCATAGGGTCAAGATTGGCTACTCATGTTAAGTCTACATTGTTCGTTGTAAAGTTAAAGTGAATGCAGAACAGAATGAAATTAGTGCATGTGTTTCGATTAATAAATGCGACTCACCGAACTAAAATACATGTATTTCATTATATTATTTCAGCTGAAATCCATTAACAATGACAGGCAACATATATTTTGTATATTTGCAGTTACATATTCGGTGAAGACAGTGAAATTTCAGTGGCATGAAAACCCTGTTGTAATGAGTCCATCGATTGTGTTACCACAGTTCCGGCTCGTGAGGAACCTTACAGACGACTGTACCAGTCATAATAAAGACAGTGAGTACATACAAAATTATTGTGGTAGTTTTTAGTTTCACAAGCTATAGAATTATGAGAAAGACACACCATTCAGTTATGTCCACCATTCCTAAGTTATAACTGTGACAATACAAGCTAAAGAAACATACGTCGGCTGCACATTGCTCACAGTTTTAAATCGATTAGCTATATCAATCCACGGTACTTATTTACAGGTTAGCGCACTAGAAGTCAAAAAGAATGATTCTTCATGGTTACCCGACATGCTAGAAATAGCAACGAAATATCAAATTCAATGACCTTAAGAAGGAAAGGTTTCATCGGACGAAATAGTCTGAGATATAAAAAAGACAGGATGGTCTTAGTTAAAATGGCTCCTATCATATGTTTACTCAGTCAAGCCTGACCAGTGATTATTCAAAAATAACAGTTAGGCACATTGGATTAGTCATAAAGAAAAGAAAAAAATACTCTGATTATCCTTGTGGTTACTTTAGCGCTCCGCATTGCACAGTTTATATTTTGTCCACGCTTCAAGTCACTAAGTGTATCACATAGTATGGATTTGTAGCATAGGAACAAGATCTCAAATTTTGAGGAAGAGAACAGCCGAGTATATCGACCCCGTACAACAATTGTACTTCATGTTATCGACCCTCGAAGGATGAACGTCAAACCTACCTCAATTAGATTTGAATGCAGAACATAAAGAGCCGTAATTAAATACCACAATTTTGCCCGAAGCTGTAATGATTCTGCCAATCCTCAAACCTGAATGTTATAATATGAAAAAGAAAAAAAGATCATTTTTCAATAAATGTTTTCAGTTACGATTTGTCTGTGGTTGACAGAAACTGTCGCTTCTCTAATTTCATTAAAATTGAAATACCTGCTGGATATAGGTGATCAGTAAATTCGATTACACTGTATCCGCTATTTTAAATGTGTAAATTTTGGTAAAAAAATATCATTGTTCTTGGTAGTTCTTGGATTCAACGAATTCTTTTGGTTTCTTGAGTTATTATTTTTTAGATTACCACTTGTAGTGTTTGGTACCATGTAAAAGTACTAAAACTGTCAGGTTGTTGTTTTGATCTAGTCAAATATAATCGAACAGACCGGTACGTCCTAGCCGTGACAATCCAGTTGTTTTGAATAGCAGTTTGGCCAAGATTACATCATCCAATACATCCTCTCTTTTTTTTTAAAGAGGGAATGTTATTTCAAGCAGGATATGCAGCAAGAGTGAGGCTTCTTCATTATCAAGTTGTTGACACCGGCAGAATCACTAAAGTAGCGGCTTAAATGATGTTGTTACTAGCAGAACGATAGCGACTGATGAGCTACATATATAATATTAAGTAAAATGTAATTTTGAATAATAATAAAGTTTAGGGAAACAACATTTCAGTCATATTAGCCCATCATAGTTGAGTGATACTTAATTTATCAACTCCTAAAAGACGAAAAGCTACAATGAGTCAAGCGAGATTTGAACGCAGAAAATGAGTTGCGATTAAGCACCACAAAGTAATTTTTATCCGACGCTCTGGGTCTGTTACCCATCCGTTCATAAAGGTTAAAAGCACGCGATGATGCTGACAATGAGTGTCATATAACAGGAGCTACTCTTGATATTAGGTTAATCCAGTACTAGGTGAGGTATATCGTGGATTATATCGGTCTTACTACTTCATTGGAATTGAACTTATAGACACTATAATAATGAAAGACGAAGTAACTCTTGGCGGGATTCGAAATGTTCAAATGTTTTTCGTCTGTCCTTACTAATTACCTTTCAAAACAAGAATAACGGAAAAATAATGTTAAATAAAACAAAAGCATATATCTATATTTATACATACATACACACACATGTGGCTATATAAGTATGTTTGTTGGTCAAAAATTCTCTGGAGATCAATGTTCTGTGTACTTTGATACTAATGCCAAGTAGTAGTAACAGAGTGGTAAATCCGGCACTGAACATAAGGTACACAGCTAATGCTCGATGAGCCACTAATCAAGATAAGTACTTGAAGAAGGTACCAAGACAAGAAGGCACATGAGAGAGTTTTCTTCTTCTTAATTTAACATGGTTCAAGTAGTGCAGCTGCGCCAGGACACAATATATGGGGCGCCACATTAAATAAAACTATTACCCCCATACATAACAGGCATACATATGCATGCATAAAGATAGATATAAACATAGCTATATAAATATATATGTTTGATCGATGCAGACCATACCTTCGACTGCGCGGCACTTCAACAGAAGACGCAGCCGATGGCACACCAGAGAATCGTGACTGCTCCCGTCTACACTATACCATCCTCTGTTAAACCCTTACAAGCAAGGAGACTACGGACGTGTTAGTATTTCGTTGTTGCAAATGTTTTGGATGCGCTGACCACCATTCTATTGTCTAGATGACTCAGGGGCGGCACGAAATGGCCAGGATAACTGGAGTTGAAAATGAATGCAGGAGCTTCTGGAGACCGTAATCATTCTGCTATCCCTAGAAATCACAAGGATATGAAACTATTTGATCTCTTGTTGGAAGTCTCTCAATGGTGATTGTGTAACACAGTCTTACTGACAAAGCTGTGTATTATTCTGACTTGAACTTAGGGTCGAGCACTGCTTGTGTTTTTACTGCTGGCTCACTTAGGGCGTTCTTCTATGACACCGATCACACTACAACAATAACGAAAATAACAGCAATAATAATAATGAGGAGGAGGAGGAGGAGGATAGTAATAATGATATTAATTATAATAATAATATTGAAAACAATAATGGAAACGATAATAATGATAACAGCAACAGGTACTTATTTCATTGACCCTGAAAGGATGAAATGCAAAGTCCACTTCGGCAGAATTTGAACTCAGAACATAGGGAAGGACGAAATGCCGCTAAATATTTCGTCCGGCGCGATAACAATTCTGTCAACTCGCCGCCATAATAATGATAAGAATAATGGTTTCAAATTTTGGCACAAGGCCAGCACGTTCGGGAGAGGGGCTAAGTCGATTACATCGACCCCAGTACTCAACTGGTATTATTTTATCGACCCCGAAAGCATGAACGCCAAAGTCGACCCCGGCGACATTTGAACTCAGAACGTAAGGTCGGAAGAAATGCCGCTAAGCATTTTTCCCGGCGTGCTAACGATTCTGCCAGCTCGCCGCCGTAATAATAATAATCCTTTCTATACTGGCCCAAAGCCTGAAATTTTCGGGGATGGGGATAGTCGATTCAATCAACCCCAGTACTCAACTTGTACTTATTTTACCGACCTCGAAAGGATGAAAAGCAAAGCCGACCCCGGCAGCATTTGAACTCAGAACGTAGAGACGGACTAAATACCGCGAAGCATTTTGCCCGGCATGCTAACAATTCTGCCAACTCATCGAATAGTAATGATAATAATTTCTTTATTAGCTCAAAGGATCCATTCATACATACAATATGAAATAATAAAATATAATTATTGTATTGAAGTGCTTAATAGTGTGTGTGTATGTATGTCTATATGTGCGTGCACGCGTATATATATATATATGACTAGTGACTACTAAAAT
Source organism: Octopus rubescens (assembly GCA_027564515.1). Lineage (NCBI taxonomy): Eukaryota > Metazoa > Mollusca > Cephalopoda > Octopoda > Octopodidae > Octopus > Octopus rubescens. The sequence goes on from JAOPUL010002510.1 coordinate 23,402,324, forward strand.
TTGAAAAGTGCCACACGAATCAGCCGATGCCTCAGTCCTCTGTGAGATATTCATTGCCTGTATCGATATGTGATTGTTTGTGTATTGATGTCGCTACTGTGTGCTGTCATCTACAGTTTTCATTGCTAAGCTAAAAGAGTCATGAGCAGCAAAAATCGCTATAAAATACCATGAGAATTAGGTTTTGAGGACTTAATGAAAGTTTAGTTACATACTAAATGAATACTTTTTAAAACATAAATAAACGTGTAAGTAACAATAAGCATTACTTTGCGTCTTTTGATTCCTGTACATTGAAATGTATCCTCAAAGTTAGAAACCAATGAAATAAAAGATGATTTGAAATTTATTCATTGGAATTTTTTTTACAAAGATTTGGCCATCAACATAGATTCGTGTCAAAAGAATCGTTTTCCAATAATTTTTCATATTTGTGTTTTACCATTTTAAAAGTAGTTTCTTTTTACAAATAACAAAGAGTTGAACATTTGTATTTTTCCTGATGTTAAAGTCATATGTAAATATATCTGTTTAGAACAAAATAAAATACAAGCAAACGTTATATTTGATATAATTATGTTGACTGGCGTGGAAGGAAACTAAATTCTAAATCTATTATATCATATTCATCAATTCTGTTTTAATATCTTGCCTTTTTCAAAATGTAAGGGTCAAGAATGTGGGGGACTATTGTTGGGCTGTGCTTAGAGCATCAGTTGGCATAATTCGGCTCTGTAGACTACAAATACACAACAATTTCTTTCGTTCAGTGGAATTTCCACAGGTCCCGCTAGTTTACTGTAAATCAACTAAATGCACAAAACTATTATATCAAATCACACTAAGACACTATCCTAGCAAAAGCATGTGTCGAAATGTGAGGAAAATGTTTTAATAAATACATTTTGATGTATTGTTCATCATTATTCATTATAATGTCTTGATTATATACTCTGTATTCAACAAGGAATCAATTGAAGTGAAATCTGGATTTACCAATCGAAAGGTGTATAGTTTAGTTGTTTATCTTTAACGATTCTAAACGTCTCCTATATTTCGGTTTGGTAAGCTAAATATGGATATCATCAGAGTGCTAATAAGGTATCTACCTGGATTTAAAATCCCTATTCCTTTACGCTTTATATATATATATATATATATATATATATATATATATAACATGTTTATGCTGCATAAGTGTCTTAATATCAATTTATGTAGCATTTATATGCATTCAGTTGGTTCAATTTCTCTATATATTCATCCACGGTAGGCGTATATATGCAGATTTATTCAAGGTTGTATCCAACTGCATAGATACGTCTAACCTGGATGAATATATACTGCAAATGAACCAACTTAATTCACATAAATGGTACACCAAGGGATTTTAGGAGACTTATGCAGCAGAAACACGTGTCAGACTGAAATATAACGTGAATGTAATGGGAATAATATTGTAATAAACAAGTTTTCTCCATTCTTTTTTATATCTTCAATATATACATATATATATACATATATATATATAAATACACACACACATACACTCACATACACACACATACACACACATACACACACACACATATCATTCTAACTCCTTTATCACCAAGTTTGAGCGCAATAGTCTCCAACCTTTTCTCAAAATTACTAACAGCATTTCTTCGTCCTTTCTTTCTTTCTTTCTTTTTCTTCATCTTCTTCTTCCCATTATCTCGCTCACTTCACCCGAGCCTTCCTCTCTTCTCATTCTCACTTCACATTATTAATCAATGTGCCAAGACATTCTCTCCTAAAATGGCATCAATCAGAATCCTTTCACCCACGCACTTTCATCAACTATTAACCTCCAACTTTTCAAACTTAACAGAAGCTGGAATTTGTTTCGTTGATCGATTTCTGGGATCGATAATCTAAAAATTCCCAGAATAACGGGACTCCGACAAGAAATACTTAGTATTTGCAGCCTTTTCAACTTCCGCCAATCAAGTAACCTGGCTACATCGGGTATAGATTGCTTATTAAGTAGTCAAGTTATCTCAACGCTAGGTCGCACCTAACTTAATAAAACCATGATCGAAGATTTTCCAACCGTGACCATTCCAGTTATATTTTTCAACAGATATAGTATCCCTTTTTATTCTTTTTGACCTTTGTACTTGTTAAAATTATTGGATTGCTGCCAGGCTGAAGTACATCCTTGAAGGGTTTAGTCAACAACAAAATCGACTCCGGTATTTATTTATAAACCTTTATTTAATCTATTGGACTGTTTTGCTGAACCGCTAGAGACGAGGACGTAATCAAACCAACACCGTTTGTTAAGCGGTGGGGTGCAGGACAAAGACAAACACAAGACACACACCTAAACATACATATATACATAAATATATATATATATATGATCGCAGACTCTCACAGTCCGCGATGGAATTGTTCTGCAATTTCTTGCCGAACGACCTGCACTAATGATTCGTTTATAGTGATCAAATGTATGTGCTGTACATTGAGCTCGCGTCCTCCATCAACTCGATGTTGCATGAACAGGTGCATGGTGTACCACAGGTCAGGTGTCGAAAGGATCGCAGAGAAACGTGAGATGAAGTGTTTAGATCACAACGCACCACCCGGTCTCAGAATTGAAGCCACGACCTCGCAATCGTGAGCGAAATAACCTAACCACTGGGCCACGCGCCCTCACACACACAGACACACACATATACACACATACACACACACTTACACACACACTTACACACACACATATATGTAATCGACAATTAAAATTCAAACGACAACAGTCAGAAGGACGTACATATGGAATGAATTGGATTGACGCTCAGTATAAGATGGAAAAAAAGAGTAGGTTAACGTTTCGAGCATGGCTCATCATCGGAAAAAAAAGGAGAGAGGAAAAGTGCGGAGAGAAGGAAAACAAATCCGTGGAACACGTCTGATTACATGGTGGAAGATTATATATATATATATATATATACGCCGGGCTTCCACGCAGTTTCTGTCTCCCTGAGACTGAAATCGAAACCACAGTCATGGCTGCGCCTATATCTTTTATCTTTTTTCGTTTTTTTTTTTATTTCAGTCGTTTGACTGCGGCCATTGAAGAATTTTTAGTCGAAAGAATCGACCCCTTTACTTATTTGCTTTTTTTTATTTTTGGAAGCCTGGTACTTAATCTATTGGTCACTTTTTCCGAAACGCTACGTTACAGGGACGTAAACCCAACAACACCGGTTGTCAAGCAGTGGTGTGGGACAAACACAGACACAAAGATACACACACGCACGCACTCGCACCCCCCCCTAGACTCACATATATAATGGATTGAGTAATAAATAATTTCCCTTTTTTGGAAGTAAATTGTAAAGACGCATTTCGAACTTCAGATGTTTAGAATTGAAATGGAAACTACCGTTTTTAAAAGAGCC
>JAOPUL010002510.1:23578919-23592247 GCA_027564515.1 Octopus rubescens
TTCTTCTAGGAACGTGATCAGCCTTTTTCTGACAATGCGTTCCATTATCTTGCTAACATGTGATGTCAGGGAGATGGTCCGGTAGTATATAGCATCTGCTCAGCTCCCTCCTTTATGGACAGGGCATATTATACCCTCTTTTAGCATGTTGAGAAGTTTACCACATGCAAGGAAACTCTGAAAAAGTATCTGCAGTGGCTTTGCAAGAACCATTTTACATGTCTTTAAGAGGACAGCCGGGAGACCATCTGGGCCTGTTGCGGAATCTAATCTCATCTCATCAATAGCCGATATTACATCCTCTTCTGTTATGTCGATGTAATCGATGGTTGCCTCTTTTCCGAATAAATATTACATTGAAGAACTCGTCTGGCTTGTTTATTTGCATATTTTCTAGTGGAGAGGGGAAAACACTTCGGAATTGTTCATTCAGTGTTTCACATATCTTCGCAGTTCATCTATAAATATCCCGCTCACAGAACTTGGTTGACTAAAAATACGTTTTAGTTTTATAGAGGACAAGACAACCTCTCTAGAGTTGCTGCCATAATAAAACCGTGTAAAACAGCTTGGAATCGAAGAGAGACAACGTTGGGTGAAGAGGGCTCATTGTCTAGTTTCGTGGAGGACAAGACAGCCTCTTTTACGTATGTGTCATAATTTAATACATTCAGTACAGTCTGCAAATGGATAGGATGGCGTTAGAAAGAGCAGAAACCAGTTGTAGAAACCATGCTAAGAGTAATACGCAGGAGCGAGATGTGGGGCTTAAACCCGTTTAGGTGGGCAATGACTCTAAATAAGTAATAACTCGGACTGTTATGTTCCATCCAACACATGCCAGCATGGAAAACGGACGTAAAATTTGATATACTTACATATATGTATATAGTACACACACACACACATACACATACACACAAACACACACACACAGACACATACACACACACACACACATATAAATATAAAGATATATATATATACATACACACACATAGTTATATACATATGTATATATGTTTTCATTCCCACAAACACACGCACAAACGTGCAAATACACAGATTGAAATAAATATACAGATTGAAATGAATATACAAAATATAGTCTTGCGGCTTTAAAGACGAGACAAATAATTGGTGAGTGCAAGGGAGGAATATCCTGAAGGATCTGAAAAAAACCCCAGCGAGACAAGAGAAACAGGACCAGCCTATTTCTGTCGATTTGGTTTTGTTTGTCTATTCGCCTCATCTTTAAAGCCGCAAAACTGTATTTTGTATATTCATTTCCGTTTGTTTGTATGTCCACATTCTGTCGATTTGTCTTTGTCCCTTGTTCGTTCATCATCCACCTTGTCGTTAGACGGTAGACCCCAATGTTGGTTTGTATAATGTTGTTTTAATTTTGGTTTTGTTTGTAGATTGTATACTTATGAAATTTTGTTTGTTTTTCGTCTGTCCCTTGTTCGTTGCCACTGCCCAGTGGTTGTTCTCTTACCACACTGGCACCACCAAAATTGAACGTTATTAACGTTAACGGTGTGAAATTGTTTGGATGCTAACTGAAGAAGCTGTGGCAACGGGCACTGTGTGTATTTTTCGTTCGTTCTGTTTGTTTCTTTATATAAATTACACACACACACACACACACAACGGAGAATTGTATTTGTTAAATTGGTATATTCGTTATATTCATTAGCACTTTGCTGGTATATTCAAGACTGAAAATACATACCCCGGCATAGCATTTGCTTTCCTTATATTATAGTCTGTTAAATGTTTCTTGCTGAAAATTATGCTCGCTTTGATTCTGCAGCTCTTCTTCTGAAATCCCTTTGTCTGTTTGAAATTATTTTGTCCTTTTTATCGGTAATGCATGGTGCTCTGCACCTCTAATCTTGGAAACGGGTTACTTCTCTTCTTTCTGACTCACTTACATCAACCCTCGTTATTCTTAGTTTCTTAAATTTTTCATATACATTGTTTACTAGGGATGGTGTTTATTCATGCGAGAGATAGAGAGATAGAGAGAGAAAAAGAGAGGGTGTAGAGCGAGAGAGAGAAAGAGAGAGAGAGAAAAAGAGAGAGTGATAGGAAGATCACAATGGTTAATGGCGGTAAACGTCAACGAAAGAAAGCAAGAGAAGTTGGTAGAAAATATGAGGTTTTCCGATGACTGAGAAAATGAAAGGAAAAAATTGCGTCTTTTGCCGAGAAACCTATGATTGCTGTAAGCCACGGGGTCTGTGCACCGTACACTTACGGCCTCCTCTGTAGGCCACAAACTGTGTACCTATGGCTTTTGTAAACCATGGACTTTGATTGAGTGGCTCCGCAAACTTCTCACTTAACAATCATTTTCCAATCATTTCTATCCAGAACTACCTCAGCCTGGAGAAATTACTTTATTGCCAGAGGTTCAAATTGAAATTTAACACTTCAATTCTATAAGCACAAGGGGCCCTGTAAAATTCCTGGGTACTGTTTTACTTCCTCTGATTAATTTATACAAGAAATGCTTGTTCGAAAGCAATATTCATGTAACTTCTTTTGTAGTCTTCATTAGAAGATAACGAAGACTGTCGGACAGACAAAGCAGTATTTAGTCTACTCTGTCTACTTCTGAAATATAAATATCATCTATCAATGTTGTCCTATCAATAAAATAAGGCTTAGAAACACACATTGAGTTCATATAAATTGACTATGAGCTCTCTGTAAACTATTGGAATTTTGCTTATGTAGAATTATTTTGGAAATCATCACGTATATCTGCTTCGAAAGTAAACATCGTAATATGAATATAAATCTTATCAGAGAAGACTGTGCAGTTAAGTACACGGCCATGCGCAACATGACATGATGATGTACAGGGCTTTATTTCTCGTTCAGAAATAAAAAAAATAGAATACGGAAATTCTCTCAGGAATATATTTTACTTTCCGTCTCCTAAATCGATAGTTAGGAGACCCTTATATTAACGATCGATTTATGGATATTTATTTTAGTTTTCTTACTGTTTAATTATTCAGACATTTAGTCATCTCTTGTTTGCAGTCGATAATGTATTTCTAGAGATATTTTAGCTGCAGAAATAAATTTGGAGCTTCACTTTGCATGCTTAAGAAATAATACAGAAGGTTAACTTTACTCCAGTGCATTGTTGATTTATAATATACGAAAACTGTTTATTTCTGTGGTACTTATAATATACAAATAATTATTTGACAAAATCATTGTTATGTTCTTTCATTTCCTTTCTCGCAATGCAACAAAAACTGGAACGATATATACACTTTATATTTATGAAAGATTATCAGAAAATACTTTCGGTGACTGAAATAATAATCTATAATGGATTCTTACGTCAGCTGAACAACATTCATATTAAATTAGGGTGGCTGAGTATTCCACAGACTTGTATAATCATTGATATCCAAAAATGACAAGGTTGGATTTTGAAATTAAGCTACACTTCACCCGACTGCTTCTACAGTTTTGTTTACTCATCTTCACTCATAAAGCTTGCATCAAGATCGACCCGAGGCTATGATAAATAAATTTACTCCAGATGTTCCACATTAATTTCGAACTCAGAACCTTGGTTGAGAAGCAAATTTCCCACCCAGTGAGCTATGCCTTTGCCCACCATACTCTGTAGGACATATTCTATAAATATATTTTTATAACTCGCTACACCACAATTATATTGTTGTTTAGCCCCATACTACTGATCAGTTTCGATCGAACACTCACATAATCATAAACTTTAGATCCACGACGACTGTATCGTAGTTTCAAGGACTACATCATCCAAAGCGTACTTTCTTTTGTAAAGATTGTAGACAACGATTGAATTTATATGTTGTGGTTTGACTCAAGGTAATCCCTATTCGAGCAAGACTACCAATATAGGTATATTCCGGACTTCCGGGCATAAAAATCACGTTTTATTTTATTTTCAATATCTTTATATTTAATACGTTAGTGTATGATTAGAGATAGGTTTGGTTGTTAGTTCTAGAAGGTCAGATGAGCACGTAGTTTCCTTCTTTGGCTTGAGCATTTGTCACAGTGTAAGAAATTGGTTATGCAGAAAGTGAGTTCTGGAGCAGGTTTCGATCCCGGATTAACTCAAGTTCCCCTTGTTTACAAAATTGTCCTTCGAAAAAAGCATGGCATACACATCACATTCTCTACTAAATATCGTTTCTCCAATTCATAGATTTAGATGTTTGAACACAACTAGGATTTCACTTTAGAATCAGGAAAAACTTCATCCCTCTAATTAGTTACTCTATACAAAGTTGAGTGTGACTCACAGTATTGAAGCTACATACACCAACTTCTTAAGATTATAAACACAACTCCGTTAATTTACAACTCTTTACTGACCGTTACATTTCGATCCTTAGGTTCGCTCTATGGACGTATGAAATCCGCTCGAATGTTTTCATAAAATGTTGTTATTCTTGATAGAACATCTCTCTTGTCTAATTTACTCCAACAATTATCATCTCGTAGCTATAGGCTTGCGTAAAACTATTTTATTTAATGTATCCTGTCTTTAAATACGATGGCAGCGTCTGATTTTAGGAATATATGGCTGATAATTGAAGTAATTCTTTAACCACGTAAAGGCTTTTTCGATCGTTCAATGTAACTAACTTTATTTTTTCTTCTTCTGGAGACATCGAATTGTTTGAAATGAATTTCAACGCAAAGATCTCACCAACTTCGAACAATTTACTAATTGCCTATCTAATTAGTACCACTCAGTTTTCGGTGTCCACGTTTGATATTATTTTTCGATAAAGCGTTATAACTATGAATGAAGATGTACGTGACATTGCAACATTCGTTTCTTTCTAAAATTCCTTAGAGACGTTAGGGAAAATAATTTCACAGGGAATCGATTCGCTGAATCCCGTCAACGGAAGCTTTTCATCTTTATTAGAAAATGAAACTTTTTCGTTGACTCGATTTAGAATTACTGATTTCCATTGAAAAAATCGCACCGGGGCCGGCTTTACATTTCATCCTTCCGGTATCGGTAAAATACGAATCAGTTAAATATTGACGTGGATTTAACTAGACATACCTACCCCGATCTCCTATATATTTACTTGTGATATCAATGAAATTGTTTAGATCAGTGACGTAATATCGACTGAATCTACCTTCGTATTCACTACGAGAAGATTAGAGCCCCACCCCACTAAAAAAACAAAAACAAAAAAAAACATTAATCCCAGCAAAATTTGATCTCCAAATGAAGAGGTACGGCACTAACTATCGTATGACATTTTTATGTAATATACTATTATTTCAAAGAAGTTTATCACTGTTAATGTTAATGTAAAGAAAATGTGGTTGCTGTTATGTTGGGGTGAGAAACAGCTGAATAGGGCTGACAATAGTCTCAGTGTTTATGTCAATTGGATTTCACATCTTTTGGTTTAATGGAGAGATTTGCAATATCATTTGACGTAATGATCAGTTAACCATTTCTATAACTATTAAACATTTACAAACCAACTGTAGAACAATTGACTTGGCGTTATTCATAGCCACATTCTATTGAATTTTGATGGAATTGGCAGACTGAACTGGAAAACTAAATTTAGAATTCTAAACGTAGTACTACTTTGAATACTCATTGCTATTCACTGAATTTTAGATTAGATTATTGCAATCGTCATCAAAAACAGATCCTTATTATACCAAATTCTTCTTCAGGCATATAGTGATTATTCAGAAGAAATTCATCTATGATCAGAATTAAACACTGCAGTGGATTGAATCTGACATTCTTTTGTTTCTTGTGACTGGAAAGCCCAAGAGATGCAAGTTCTAAAGTCTATTTACCACTTAAAGTCCATATTGATAATCGGATGGCATTATCAATTCATTCGATTACAGTATATACTCATACTTATATCATAATCAAGAAAGAAAGGAAAATTTAAAGAGATTCTGCATTCAGTCCGATGCCTGAACATTAAAGCCGTTTCAGTGAAATTGCCTGGGGTTCGCAATACCAAAACGTCCTTGTTGTATAAAAGCAGGGCTCGTTCTAAAATCTCCACCTATGGACACCTTATGCCAAAGTAAGAATATATCAACTATGTTCAATATCTACGAAGAATCAATCAATCAATATTTAGTGTACAATCGAAAACATGGCAAACATTAAATTAAATTAATGTAATCATAGTGCATTCATTGTATACTATTTTATTTTCCCTAGAGTACAAACATTTTTCGTACAGTTTGATTGACTGTAGACAAAGTAAATACCCATTGGCCTCAACAGATCGTATAATGTAATTACTTAGCTGGAATGCTGAAGATAAGAGCCACTCACCACTATTAAAGCAGCAAAGGGTTCAGATTCTAGGGATGTGGTCAAACATAGAAGTGTGATTCCATTGCCTTCATCTACAATTCATATATTAATGGACATTGTAGAGCATCTAAAGTCAAGTAATCAACTGGATCGATAACAATAGTCAGATCAATTAAGGAACGAATGTACGAACAAATCAACTAATTATTTACTAGGAGAATCGAATATAATTCTCCAAGAGGTCTAAGAAGACCAGGGCACCAGTTTACACCAGGTGGTTTTAAAGTCAACATCCACTGCGTCTGCATCGACTTTATATTAGAGCAAATGATATTATTGGTGATGTACTTATCTCGCAACTACTTTAATTTGGGAACGTGTGTTAAAACTAAAACAATCACAGAGTGGAAGCCACAAAGAATGTTAACTTCACTTAAACAATGAAGATAACAGTCTTTCTTTGCTGTTGAATGGCTCTTATATGTTTTCCACGCTGTAATTGTGATATTGGTGTAACCCCGTTTGTACGTTTAGTTTGTAGAATATTTAAGCCTCCCGTTTGGGACTTTGTATTTTTAATTGCATAGATAATCTCAAGTATGCGAAGTTTTCTCTTCACAATATCAGATATGGGAGATTTTATCTTTTGTATAATTAGTATTCAGAACGTTCATCTGAAGTATATTCTCTAAGGTATGTGTTCACATTCATAATCAGTGTCACTATCGTCAATTTCTATACATATAGTAAGATCTTAGTAGAATATGCTTCACTAGGACATGTCTTTTGATTTCACCATTTGGCTTTATAATGTTCTATCTGCCTCATCTCTGTTGAACAAATATTTTTGTTACCTGAGTCTATAGAAGTTATCCTTTGCTTGTTGTAACATTTCTTTTACATTGTATACGCCACCAAGACTATTTTTTATCTATTTCATGGTTAATCAGTTTTCTACACATTATATTGGGCATATGAGATGTTATCGTATATCACCTATTCAGTATGAGGAGCGATTCCCTGAGTTATTCTCCCGCAGCCATATTGTTAATCAGAAAAATTTGGAATACCTGAACTGATAAAAAAAAAAGGAAATTTCTAAATTATTGATTTTGGCATTCATATTCTGGAAGCCGATCTACTGACATCTACTTGGCACGGAATTTGTATTCTTTCCACTTAAACTGAAATGATTTCACTGACCGTCAAAACAAAGTGATTTAGCTAAACTTTATTATCACGCGAATTATCGATGTGTAAAGAAGACTAATCTTTAATCTCATCATCAGAGACGATAATCTAATCCCATCGGCACTTAAATATATATCTTCATAGATAGATATATAGGCTATCTGCGTAGAGAAAATATATCTATGCATTGCAAATCTCCCTTCGTTGTCGGTTGTCTTTCACAATTGAAATATTTTATGTAATCTTATTTTAAACAGGTAAGCAACTATTCTACAAAATCTAGATCCGTTCCCTGTATCCATTAACATATATGTTTATAACTAAACGGAATTAAAATCGAGAAAAATGTAAATATTTCAGCTGGTCGTGTGCCATTAACCCGCGCTTCAGTACAACGAAGACATAAAATGCTTATTCATTATAACAGAGCAGCCACTAATTGGAAGTATCTCAGTTATGCATTCAAAAAGATAAATCCTCTTCAATAGCAAGTTATTAGTGTGATATTACAACCATAGAACCTCCAAACACTCGCTCAACCAGCTAGAAACAATTCGAATATCTTCCTTCAAATTGTACTTTCCTGTCTTAAAAAGATGAACCCTTGACATACTGAGAGATAATATTTATGACCACTTAAACGTGGATATTCTGTTAGAACAAACTATATTGTGGTAGTTACCATGAGAGAAACTCTCGTATTAATACTGCTTTTGTTGCTAATATCTTTTGACATAGCATAGTGTATTCCCAAATATACCATGTCTTAAAAAATGATTATATGATCAGGGCTGGAAATATGTTGACTATAGGTATAATTGATCAAAGTTAATCTAGGGTTAAACTACAGCTGCAGCAACAACAACATATCAAAGTGGTTTCACACGAAGATTTTTTTTTAGTAGATTATTCAATTATAGCTGATTCTGATAGGCTTCCATCGAAGTAAGTGCAATTCTACGAGTTTCATGATGTCACGTAGTTTAGAAATATGATTGTCTGGGTAAAAATGTGTCTACATTGCAGTTTTATCCATAGAAAGTCATTCATTAAGAAAATGAAGCAAAACTCCTGGCTGTTGACTTTGTTATTGAAATCGCCTTCTAAATCAGAACTGTTTGCAGTTGAAGATTAATTTCTATTTGCATAGACACTGTAGGATGATATTTGAGAATACTGGCCGAACTTAGTTTAAGTGGCTGTTAATAATATTACCATGTAACTGTTTGACATTCGTCATTTGTCGACAAATCGAAGTTTGAAGAGAAATGTTCCAAAGATCACCCAACTTTTTTCACAAGTCTCTAGTAGCATTAAATTGTCTGTTTCCTTTCCTTAAGACAGTCAACCTGTGGTTTGAGGGAGAGTTAGCTGCTATTTCTAGCATGTTTAACAAGTACGCAGAATCCCCTTTATTGGATTGATTTCTTTAAGATTATTTTATTCCTCTACAAAACACTAAATTATCAATTATTCACTTACAATTGACATATCTTAACAATTCCCATGTCCTACAGTTGTCTTATGGCTACACTTGTTCTCTGCTAATTGTCATATTTCATATTAATATAGTTTTCTGCTCTACCAATTTAAAAAAGATGTTATAGTCAGTAAATTTTCCCCTTACATTGCTTGTGCGACACAGATACTCGAGGTTCTAAAGTTGTGGAACAAGTATGCGAAAATATTAATATGATGTGTAATAGACAGAGAAAACACGTCGCCACCACCTTTTCTTTCTTCAAAACAGGGAATTAATTAAACTTACTCAAGTATATAATTTTAAACTTACTGAAGTATATAATCCGCAATTTTCTAAGTTTTCAAAAGCCAAAATGACATTTGGGACTACGCAATGGTTTCTATAGAATTCATCTGAATAACATTTATTGATTATAATTAAACATCCAGCTTTTATTGTTCAAGATTATCCCTGGGTGAAGCCTGCACGTATGGAGCTACGATAAATAGTATTGGAGATACCAACAGCCATTGTTAGTTATTTCTTTCTGGATCGTCCATGCATCCTGCACAAACACCATTTAACGAGGCAGCACAAATATTTAACACAGTAAAGTTTTAATTCATTAAGATTTGGTTGCAATTTCTAACAAATCGAGGGATTCTGTAAAAGCTTATTTCTTTTGTCCCGTAAAATATTTCGGAGAGCGATGACGCTGTAAAATGTGTGCTTTAGTGTGGGCGCACGCACACACACACATAGATAGATATATATGTATAAATATATATGTATATATATATATATATATATATATGCCAGCACAATTACATAGGTCAAACGGGCGCCTCATTACGCAAGAGAATGATGACCCACCGCCAACAGATCCGAGACTAGAACACAAGGAAAATTCCCTTAAGTGGTCACATTGCAGATTGTGCAAGTATGGACTTACCCAACTTTAAAATATTCCCTCTCTCCAAGAGGTCCGACTCCTTCACCCAACAACAGAGAATTAATAAAGGACAACAACTCATCAACAAATGTAAACCACAATTAAACATGGAAACATCCACAATCAACCAATAAATAAGGATTTACACATATACCCATAAATGACTCTAAACAATATATTTAAAAACAGAGCAGACACACACATCACAAAATACAGACAAAAACACACACACACACTAAAAAAAACATTCAAAAGAAAAAATATTCTCTTGACAACCCCCCTCCCACACACACACAAAGAAAACTGACGATTCATAAATAGAAGGGCACAACTGCCAAATAAAAAATAAATATAAAAATGTTTTGACACCAAATTATAATTTTTGTTAATTCTATAAAAATAAAAAAAAACTGGAAACATCTATCCCAGAGAAACAAACAAACAAACATTCAAAAGAAAAGACACTCCCTTGACCTCCATCTGAGAACTGACCAAAAATCATTATTCATTTCAAGGGAAATTGAGAGACCACAAAGGAAATCTACTTAACAGCTGCTAAACATTCTTTTCTGAATTAAAAAGAAATAAAAAAATGTGTTCTCTTTCTGAAGAGAATTCTATAGAATCTTTATTGAAACACTACCCCAACTAAGAACTGAATTATAGAACTAAAACTCACACTATATAAAAAGAGACTGTAAGATGAAAATTTCACACTTGCTCTTAAATATGCACAAGATATAAGAACAAGCTGTATTTAATTTCCAATTTTTACCTAATTTTCTTTGACTCGTAATATTTGATACGATGGCGATACACATCGAAAACGGTTATATTTTATAAAAGTCACTCAAAGTAACATATATATAAAACAATTTTAAACATACTTCCGTGCTGCTTCCCACCGTTATTATTATTTTTTCTTACTATAACCTTTGATTTGTATTAAAGTGCCCCACTGTTTTTCGACTATATATATATATATATAATATTATATAAATTTATATAAATTTAGAGCCACAAGGCTTACAGGCTGTAATAGTCTAACAACAAGGAAGTTAAATTTATCCCAAATTATGATTAAGGGCAAATGTGCGCAATCCCGAACAGATCGATGCACGACAACATCCACGTTATTCGATACATCATAGAGCTGGGACTAAAGCTAGCTTCGGTGGGGCTCTGATCAATTTGGATCAATCCAAAGCATTCGATAGGGTCGACTCTCGTTACCCGGAAGCCGTCCTGAAAGCTGTTGGCTTCGAACCCATTTTTTGAGGGTGGATTGCTGCAATGCACAGCGGGACCTACTCGGTGGTCAAAGTAAACGGACACCTATCGGAGCCATTTAGCATTGCACCCTCGGCCCGCTGTCCCCTTTTCTGTATGTAGTGGCACTCGAGCCACTGCTGTGGAAGTTCGAGCAGTTAAGAGGCTTCCCTTTCGAATTAAGACACAGGAAGGCATTGTCGGCGTACACGAACGACGTTACCGTCATGGGGTCGGACGCCTCCAAGTTGGAGGTGGTCGACACCATTCTAAAGGAATATCAGTCCGTTGCAGTGGCTAAAATCAACACCGACAATTCGGTGGGCTTGCAGCTCACAGCCCCCTACCAGTCGGGCAATGGGATCGGTGGGTTTTCCACTTTAGCAATATTTAGGGATTAGTGGCGGGGAAGTATTACGATGTTCTCGTGGAGACCCTGGGCGTCGACGAAAACGAACTGGTTAGCTTGTTCTGGAGGACTTTCCGGTCGGGTACTATCATGAATAATTTGTAGATGTCATTAGCCTGGTAGTGCTACTGGGGTGGTGTGGGGGGCGCTACAGATTCGAGATAAACTCTACAGGCACGGGCTTGTCCTGGGTGTGCGCAGAGCGACGACACCGTTCTGCACGCACTCGTTCAGTGACCGGCATTGATGACTTGCGGAGTTTTGACGAACAGTTGCTGTCGCCTGTGGAACGAATTCGCCTATAGGCTGAGTCCATAAAGATGATTGCTCTGCCGCCCAACTTTCATTGGGCAGTTTTCCTTACCTGGTGGCTGTGACGAAAGAGGTTGTTTGGTGGACGAGGCTGAAAGGTATGAGGACAGAGACATACCTCTTTGGTAGACGCCTCATCAACTTGTTCAAGTTTTATTTGAAGAGGAAATTGAGGGTGGAGAGGGAGGTGCTGTTCTCGAGTGAATTTATTGAAAAGTGGGTGAAAGTTGCGAAAATGGCAAGAGTGGATAGTACCGCTTTAAGTGTGGGCCCGTGAGGAAGAAAAAAGGAATTGGAGAGGGTACTCTCCCTTGGTGTTCAGGGAGATTTTCGACGGTGGTGTTCCTCGATTATCTCTAGAGGTCCTTCTGTATCAGAAGGATCACATCACCATCATCTTTTTTCTTTTACTGTTGTATGCTATGTATACTTCCCTTCTATGTTTTATACCGTGTATACTTTCATTTGTTTTTTTTAATCATTTCCTTATAAGTAAACTCCCACACTTTATGTCTGTATTTGTATTCTCCTTATCCATCGCCCTGGTGGCAAATAAAATAATTCATTATTATTATTATTATTTGGTAAATGACATCTGGCTTCTAGATGATTACTATAGTGTAGCAGGAAAAAAATTCCACAGTGATAAATCTACAAATGTATGTCTGCGATTCCTGATCTAAAGAGCTGATAAAATAACTATACCACAAGAGCGTTTGAAATATTTTGAAGAACATTGCTATTAAATACATTTTGAGAATGAAAATGTCAACAAGCCCATAATTTATCATGTTGTCTAAAAACAAAAACATTCGCTTTTCTTTTCTTCCCTTTATTTGTTCTATTCTTTTTCGATTCATCATTCCTCTTGGCCGGTTAATCCATACAAGTAGTTCGGTCTGTTTTGTTTTGCTTGTAATGTGCAAATATAACCATGTAAACACACCCTACTCGATACAGGTACAAATTATTGATAATTCAAGTATCTGCAGCAAATAACTTTCATGTAATATTCCGAAGAGTCGAATTTCGAAACCCATCAATGACGGATTGCAAAGTTACATTTAGTATTCTTTTAGTCTTGTATGCGTTTCGGCCCAAAGGCTGTGCCATGCTGGAGCGTATAGTATAGCAATACGAGATTGAATTCAGATGAAACAATTGAACATTGGTGCAATAAAAAAAAAACTTGCTCACTCCATACTCCATCCTTATAATTGTAAAGGCACTGCGGATATTTGTGGATTTTCAGGCGTGGTTTTTTCACACACAATAGTCTCCAGACTATAGAGTGCGACAGCCTGGACTCGTCGATGAGGTTAATAGATGAAATCTAGGGTTAACACCCGAATGAAATTGTATGAATGTGTATACACACGTATAT